>MU227576.1:455103-481563 GCA_018584345.1 Thuja plicata | reverse complement strand
TATATATATATAAGCTAGTATATTTTCATTTTTATAGTTATAATTGTAAAAGTTTAAAATATAATATAAATTGTAAGTGTAGGGTAGAATTTAAATAATAAGTAAAAGCTTAATAAAATACTAAAATTATATAATATTGCATATATGATATAGTACTTTTATATTATATATATTTTAGAATAATATAATATATATTAGAAATTGTAATAATTATTTATAGCACATATATATTAAAAATAAAATATAGTAAATATTTTAAAATATATAATAATTATATATTATAATATTGTTCAAATATGTTGTAATTAAATTTGTAAACAATAAAATATAATAACATGTTTATAGTAATAAATTATTAAATATAGTATGTCATAAAAATATACTATATTATAAATTAAAAACTGATTTCAAAATAAATTAAATGATAGATGAATTATGTATTACATGGTTAAAAACTATCTCAAAAACAAAGAAGCTCCGAAAAAAGGGGTCCTATAAGACCAAATCAATTGAACCAATCATAAATGAGATAAGTAATTTATATCATATCTTTAATTCATAGATAAATATTTAAACTTTAGAAATAGTCTAACAAAAAAAAATAGTGACTTAGGATTGGTTGATTGGCGCATAACTAATTCATGAATTGTACAAAGTGAATGCAATAGTATAGCCTATGGCAATTACAATAATAATACACACAAAAATATGTAAAGTAAGTGAAAATTTTAAAGTGCAATAAACTCCATTTATTAATGTTGGGTAGTAATTTATATTGACGATATTTATTTCACCATACACAATCTACATGCACCTAATTTCTATTTCCATGATTGATTATATTTCATTCAATTTTCTATTTGATAAGTTGTGCTCTTATTTAAATGGAAATTTTTAAATACAACATAGAAAGAAAGACATGTCGATAAAAATTGTTTCACAACTCTATTCTATACGATACAAATTAAAATTGACTACCAATGAATACACACAAGAATTAACAAGTTTAATCCTATTATTTTTTCCTCATTGTTAGAGTTTATGTTAGATTCTAGGATTCAATTAGAGGAAAATATTTTTTTAGGTTTAGAGTTGAATTATGGTTAAGTTTAGGGTTTAATTAGGGCTATATAGATAAAATTATAATATCCATTATAATTAGGGTTACAATTATGGATAGAGTTTAATAGTGCTTATATATGATAAAATTAAGGTTATAAGAAAAATATTTGAGTTAGCTAGATAATTTAGTTAGGGTTAATTTATGGTTATAGTTTAAATAGTTTTAGGATTAGGGATTAATTAGGGTTATAGATAAAGTTAGATTAGGATTTAAAGAAGGCTAATGGTAGGGTTCAATAATAGTTATATTTAACGTTAGATTAGGATATCCTAAGCATAAGGGCCTAATCCTAACTAACAATCCTAAATATACTTCCAACACAAAACCTAATTCTAAGCATAATTCTTATCCGAACCTTAACCAATAATCTTAAATATAATCCCAACCTAAAACTTAATCCTAAGCACAACCCTAACCCTAGCCAATAATCCTAAATATATATCTATAACCCAAAACCTATTTTTAAGAAGAACCCTAATCCCAACCCCAATCATAACTCTAATAATAAACCTAATCCTATCCCTAACCATAACCAACAATTCTAAACTAAAACCTAATCCTTAACATAACCCTTTCCCTAACCAATAATTCTAACTATTTATCTCTAACCCAAAACCTAATTATAAGTATAACTCTAAACTTAACCCGAACTAATAATCCTAAACCCTAACCTTAACCATAAGCCTAAGCCTAACTATAACCCTAACCATATGCATAATCTCATCCCTAACTCTATCCAATAATCCTAAACTAGAACCTAATCCTAACTATATATCTCTAACTCAAAACCTAATCATAAACATAATCGTAACCCTAACCAATAATCTTAACTATATATTTGTAACCGAAAACCTAATCCTAAGCATAACTCTAACCTTAACCAATAATCCTAACCCTACATATAATCATAACATAACCCTACCCATAATCGTAACCTAACCCTAACCCTAAGCATAACCCTCACCCAAACCAGAAGCCTAACCATAAAGTTAATCCTAACCCTATCTATTAATATAGAACTTAAAAATTAGAATGTTATAATGTTATACTATTAACATAACTCCAATATGATATTATTATAAATATTGACTAAAAATAATTATATAATAGTATCTCTATAATATGATATTATATTAGTATTATATATGGTTAGAGTAAAATTAAATTTTCAAACAAAAAGATACATCCAAAGCCAGCTCGGAGACATTAATGAGCTCAACTTGAATCAAGGGTTAACTTCACAAGTGTATGATAATAAAAAAACTCTCACCCAATAGTTAGAGGAATTGCTACGCTGAGAGGAAATATTCTGGAGGCAAAGATCTAGGGATCTTGGACTAAGAGAGGGGGACAGGAACACAACCTTTTTACACATATCTCCTAAAGTGAAAAACACAAAAACTCTATCTTCCAAATCAAGGACAATCAGGGTAGCATTCTCACCAAAGGAAAGGATATTCAATTGGAGGCAGTCAAATTATTTTCTAACCTCTTATCTGCAAAGGAAGATCCAAACCCCTTGCAGTCCCCAAACATTCTAAATTGCATCCCCAGTATTGTCTCCGACGTAGACAACAAGGCATTAATGACCCCATTTTACCTAGATGAGGTGAGGTCTGCGGTTTTTTCTATGGATGGAGACAAGGCTCCAGGCCTAGATGGTTTGACCCCCCCTTTTTTCCAAAAATGCTGCGAGTTCATGAGCCCTGACATACTTAAGGCCGCTGAAGAATCAAGGAGAAACTCATCCATGTTTGAACAATTTAACAACACTTCTATCACTCTAATTCCCAAGTGCCATCAACCATCTTCCTTTGCAGACTTCCACCCAATCTCTCTATGCAATACAATCTACAAAATCATCTCAAAGACATGGCTACTCGGTTAGGTAAATTGATGCCAAAAATTATCTTAGAACGACAAGGTGGCTTCATCCCAGGAAAAGACAGAGTAGTAGAGGCCTTAATTACCCATGAAGTGCTACATTCCATCTAGGAAGAAGGTCTTCTGGGTATGATCCTCAAGCTAGACATGATGAAAGAATATGGAAGGGTCAATTGGAAGATTTTAAGATTAATCATGGGCAAATTGGGTTTTGAAAATAAATGGATCATGTATTGCATCTCGCGAGAAAAGTTCTCAATTATGATCAACGATACCCCATGTGGATATTTCTCGTCTTCTCAAGGAGTCATACAGGGGGACCCCCTATCCCTTTTTCTTTTTATCATCTTGGCTAAAGGGCTCAGTAGACTCATATCTTATAAAAGAATTGTGGAATTGTGGGAAGGCATTTGTATCTGACAATCCCATCTAGCAATCTCACATACAATTTTTGTGGATGACTTATTGTTGTTTGGTAAAGGAAATGTAAAGGAATCCAAAAACATCAAGAATATATTATTACAATATTGTGAGGCCTCAGGTCATAAATTAAATGTGGTTAAATCTAAAATTTTCATCTTTAATATGAATCCCAAAGCCTCCATAATTATCTAGTGAATCTTTGGCTTCCTTGTAGCTAAAACCCCGTGTAAATACCTTGGTATTCCATTCTTCCAAGGTAAATCTAAGATAGAATTCTGGGATGGTGTCTTGTCCAATATCAAAGAAAGGATAGCTTCTTGGAAAGCCAGATGGCTCTCTTTAGCAGGCAGAGTCTTATTGGCAAAATTTGTCCTTGGCTCAATTCTAAATTACATCATGATAGTTATTCTTGCCCCTCCAGGAGTAATGAAGAACATAACAAATTAGGAACTTTATATGGAAGGGTAACATGGATGATAAGAATAAGGTCCCCTTGGTGTCTTGCAAAATATTTTGCAAAACCAAAGATAATGGGAGCCTCAGATTTCACAGAATACTAGAAAGAAACTTGAGCCTTGGGGTAAAGCTATCATGTAAAATGTATGAGTGTCCACAAAGCCTATGGGAAAAGGTCATTAGAAAAAAATATCTTGACTTGGAGGACCCAGCTAGAATATTTTCAATTGCAAACCCTCCTTGGGGTCAACTATGTGGAACTTCATTATAAAAAGAAGAAGCATCATACTTCCACACCTATCTTGGGTTATTAAATCAGGGAATTAGGCTTTTTTCTAGTAGGACTCTTGGAATGGTTTCCCCCGACTATCCACTCACCCAAATCTCTAGCAAGCTATAATTACCATGGAACAACACTGGGGGGTGACAATCAGAGACTATTTCACCATTAATGAAGGGAGGCCTAAGTGGAAGGATCTATATCTCTTGCCCATTAACCCTATAGAGAGACAAGAGTTAAAGGAAATTCCTAGGTAGTGTTTCCTATCTATAAATGATACATCAGACAAGCTAATCTGGACTAAAAGCAACTCAGGAAGCTATTCATTTAAAGAGGGCTATAAATCATTAGTACCAAGTGCTAACACTACTAGCTCTATACTAAAGTTTGCAAGGAAAAATGCTATTCTTCTGAAAATTGGGATCTTTGTGTGGTTAGCCATCCAAGATAGGATTTTGAATAGCACACGCCTTAAACACCTTGGCATCTCAGATACTTTCAACTATCTTCTTTGTGTAAAAGAGGTGGAAGACTCCGATCACCTCCTGGAAGAATGCAATTTTGCTCAAGAAATTTGGAAATGGACTCTTAATAAGCTAGGGTGGCAAGGACCCATTCAAACCACCCTCCAAGGGATCCTGTAGCAATGGCCCTTACCATATACTGAGACATTTTTTCACTAATATGGAAAGTAATTCCAGTAGCAGTCATGTGGTGTATATGGTGGGAGAGAAACAAACACATCTTCAAAAACTAGAAGGCCTCGGTAGATCAGGTATGCACACTAGTGGAGAAATACATGTCATAAATGGTAAATTCTCATGTTTCAAAGGTCAAGTCATTATCTCTCCATTTTCATCATCTAATAACACAATCCTAAACAGATGGAAACTTATTTCTATCCCCTTTAAAGGGCTCCTTATTGGGAAGATGCCCAAAGTAAAGGCCAGGAAAGATAGTAAATGGATCCCTCCCAATGTCCATTTCTGAAAACTAAATTTTGATGGTGCAAGTAAAGGGAACCCTGGGAAATTAGGTGCGGGTTTTGTTATCAGAAGGAAAAATGAATCCATCTCAACAGTTTCTCATTGGAGGCTTGCAAATGGCTCTAATAACATGGCTGAGGCAAGGGATATTCTTTGTGGGGTGAGATTAGCCCTAAGATTAGGAGTTACAGACCTTCATATTGAAGGAGACTCCCTCCTAATAATATCCTCCATAAATACCAAATCTTCAGTCAATTGGGAAATCAAATATGTCCTCCAAGAAGTGGGGAAGCTTCTCTCCCATTTTTTGTCCTACACACTATCGCATTATTATAGGGAAGCAAACAAATTTTCTAACTGGATTGCTAACATAGGTGTGGAGGGAGCTGAGGGGGATTGAGAATCAAAATTTATAACAGTTTAAGGAAATAATTGTCCAGAATTTCTTAAAGAGTAATGTCAATGGTAACATGCATGAGGGGCTCCAAATGCTGTGAAGCTGAAGTGTCCTTTGATCATGAACGAGAAATTACACCAGTTTGTACCAGGATGATGTGATGATCTATGACCTCAATGCACTATTACATCAGTAGGTACACAATCAAGACAACAGTCAGGATTCTAAATAATTTCACATAGGGGAAAATCTCTCTATATCACATCTCTACTCCCTTGGCAATTGTGCATGGCCTAAATTTGTTTCTTGTGTGGGTGATGAGGTCTGCCTATGTGATGGCATATGACATAGAGATTGTACACATTGGAAAGGATAATAAAAAAGTAATCTTCTTCCCAAGGCAGCTAATCTATATGGTGTAAATGATGGTACAATAGATTATGTAGATCACTAAAGTGTGTCGCCTTAACTCAATTGCACTCATAATTATTACATGTAATTATGAATCTTATGCTAAATTGGGCTATTAAACTAGTTGTTTGTCCCTTCATTTGCAAAATTAACATCCACAGCTAGTCTGATTAGTGGAATCTCTTTTGGTTAAACATGGATTACCTGTATCTAAATTTGCGCATGTTTGTTTATCCAAAAGAATGGGAACACCCACTATCAGGCCCTTACCTGGGCCATCATATGAAGGTAGCTTTCAAAGTAGTCCTAGGTGACATTTTGGAGGCAATTAGGAATATTATTGGTGACAATATACTACTACATGACGCTCCTAGACATATTCTCTATTCTCGAGTCATTTCGGTCTTCCTATCAAATTGGTATGATATAATACTTGACTATAGGGTGTTCAAGAAAATGATAAATCTTCTTCTCAATGAGGATTTTGTCTCGGGAGAGGAACTCCATGACGCCATTATGAGTTACTCCCTTAAGGAATCAAATGCATGGGTTGGAGGCCTTTTCCCTCCTACCCATTTGGAAACCAAAAAGGAGTTGGTTCGGTTGTATGACATTTTGAAGCTGGCGCTAGAGGACAGAGACTTATAACATCTCATTTGGGAAGTCATCAAATTCATGATCTCCTATAGAGCGGCATCTTCACAAAAGCATTCCTCCTATTTGATAACCTTTCTCTAATACTCGCATTCATGGAGAATTCTGGTGTAATAGTTTCTTCCCCAACTTTTACCCATCAGTCTCCCTCGGTAACTTCCTCTTGGTCGTCCAGAAATGGGCATGTCCTAAAAAGGGCAAAGGTAAGGTGCGCAACCACTAGTTCAATTCCCAAATTTTTTGACACATTTTTGGCTCAGTTCGTGGGTATATGATATTTCTAGTGATTGTCAAACCATCAACAACATCTCTATGCTCTGTGTAATTCAGAGTCTGTTGGGTAGTTTTTTGTTCAAAGTTTTGTCGGTCTATATGTTACATGTATCTCGGTCCAACTCTCCTATTCAGTCTGTAGTTTTTTTCTTAGGATGATATTTTGCGGGGTGTAATTCTTCTCTGAATGGACATTTTGTAATATTATGAATATCAAACCTAGGGGCTGGGATGTGGGGTTTTCTTCCCTTCTTCTTTCCTCCCTGAGCTCCTTTCAAAGCAGTGTATTAATAATCATTATTAAATATATAGTGGCTATGCCATTTTGCCCAAAAATAATTATGCTTAGGAATAGTAATTATAATATTAAATTAACATTATATATTAATATAATTATATTTAATAATATAATATTTAATATTTAATAATTTATTAGTTTTTTTTTATCGATAATAGGCCAAAACATTTAGGATTTTTATTAAATTAAAAATTATTTACGTTAATCTCTATTCAAAGCAGACACTAGTAGGAAAGAACAAAGAAGAAAACCTCCAGTCTTGTTGGGGACATAAGTCCAGCACATGGATACAAAATTTTGAAAGGATACGGGTGTTCCCCTATTTACAAAATTTAAATGAGGGCATGCCCTCATTGGATCCTTGTCCTATTATTTACAAAGTGTTCCATTTTTCATCTTTTAAAGGGCCTTGCCCAAGTACAAAGCTTCTTGATATTAGAAGGAACTGATCCTTAAGATCAAAGTATTATGTTTTATAGTTAAAATTTGAGACAAATAATTCAAATTGAAGAAAATTTTCCCTTGATGTAATTTGATCAGATCTCACTCTTGACATGCTGACTATTAAGGGGTTGTTGGCTACTTGTAATCACCCACAACAAAACACAACCAAAACTGCAATTTTTGGGTACATCCATCCATCTTTTTATTAGAGAGTTTAGTCTTCTTAAAAGAGCCCAAGGGAAGCCAATGAAGAATTTTTAATCAAGCTCCTAAACAATAATCCATCTAAAACCATCTTTCTACTAATAATTAATAATATCCTTTTTTGAAAATGAAACTTACTCAACTTTCTTTTATCTTACAAGTAATGAAAAGTAAACTTTCAAAGCATACTTCTTTCTACGAGATTAATAGTTATAAGCTGCCTTATTATAGATTAGATTAACTACCATCCAGAAAGGTAGAATGATCCTTATATTTTTTTAAGGTCTTTTAACCTTGGAAAGCCAATTTAACAGAAATAAATCCTAAGAGATATTATTTTCATCCATATACACAGACACACACACACACACACACACACACACACACANTCACCCACATACACACACACACACACACACACACACACACACACACACACACACACACACACACACACACACACACACACACACACACACACACACACTTAAGAATATGCATATATGTATATTTTTATTAGAGTTAATAAACAAGGAACTAATAAAATACACTTTATGAGTATATGCATAGAGGTGATTTTATGATCATGGACACCTGTAAAGAAAAGAATTATGAACTAACTAAATAAGGAAGATACAAATTTGAAAAAGAAACCTAATAATACATACTAGGCCTAGAGTGATGTTTGAGCCACAGAGAGAAAGAAAGCAACAATATATGAGAATAGGGGGAGTAAGACAAAAATAAAACATAACAAAAATCCTGAAGATGCAAGACTACAAATTAAGAGAGGAGTGGAGACAACTACCAAAGGCCTAGAAGAGGAGGGCATGACAAAGGAAAAAAAGGAGCTGAGGGAAGACAAAGAACCCACATACGAAGAAAAGCCAATGAGTAGCCAAGGCAAGAAGGAGAGAGAAAGAAGAGAGAGTAGAACAAAAGTGCAACCTACCCAAGCTGAGGAGTCCAGAGTGAGAACAAAATAGAGAGAGGCAAGAGGCCAATCAAACACAAAAGAAGGAGGAAAATGAAAACTAGGAAAACCCAAGGACCAACCGGAGAAAAGGGACGAAGGGAAAATTAGGGATAGAGGGAACAAGCCATGAAAGACAAGGAAAGAAAATGGAAGATTCAAACGCAAGGAAGAGGACAGACACAGGGAGAAGTAGAGAGCCAAAACTAACCTAATGAATGACACCCATATAATAGATTAAAGTGCTTCCAATTGAGGTCCATAATACATATTAGAGTGCTAATTATATAAGTCTATTACTATGTCTCTAACTTCAAAGATTAACATATAAAGTTGTCTATGTTGGTCTTAAAGTCCTATTAGCAAAAAAACCAATCATAACTATCAGGAGTTGTCTCTTTCAACCTTAAAGTCCTATTTACAAAACAAAAATCATAACCTAGTATATCTTTATTAGGGGGAAATTTGTTCCCTGCATGATATTGAGGAGAAACCACCAATTCCTACTAATTGTGGGAAAACGATTACCAAAACTGGGGTAATCCTCAATGATGACTATGTAAAATACCTAGATGGGCCTATTTTTTACTCTGTATACACTGTGTCTTGGGATGCAGAGGTTATTATTGATATTGTCCTAAACCGTCGCAAGTTCTTCTAGAAGAAATTGTTTGAATAGGCTCCTACCTAAGTCATATATTTCTTCCTTGTCCATATCAACATATAGGATGGTGGCCACGAATATAGATATTTTTTCTGTGTTCAGCTTGGGCTAGTTTTTTAACAAGGATAAATTCCTCCCAGCAATCCTATGATTTGCTCTAATGACCAAACCATAGCTTGAGTTCATCATCCTACTAAGATGACGGTCACCAATCATTCGCCAGAACACCATTGCCCTTTTCCCTGCCCTCATTTTTATCTTTGCATCCATAATTCCAAATGTAGATACGATCTGAACAATAATACTAGTGTAGATAAAAACAGGGAAGCTTTCTTTTTGAAATAAATAAGCTCCGGACAAAGTGAGTTGGCTTAATTATTATCGAGTATTCTTTGTCCATCAAAATCAAGAAATCCTTATGTGAGAGAACCTACCAGTTACAGATTCAAAGCTTGCACACCTCAACCTGATTACGATGAGATATACACAAAACTTAGTTATGATTATACATATCATGCCATGATTTGAATGAATTTAGAAGGAGATGAGATAAGGATTGAAAACATTTATACAAGCATATATGAGAAATTTAGGTTTGATTCCCTAATCTTGAGGAGTGAGGAATTTAAATTATTCTTCACAAGCCCCTTTGTTAGTGAAGGCATCAGCTTTTTGGTTCCCTTCCCTATATATATGATCAAACATAACTTTATTAAATTTTTTAATGAGACAAAGAGTCACTTTTAATTTAGCATTGAGAATCCATTCAAGCATATTCCCATTATTAATCACATTTATGATTATCTGAGAATATCCTTCTATTATTAAATTTTGAATTCTCAATTCAACACCTAATTTATGACCTGCAATTAGAGCTTCTAGTTCCACCATATTGTTGGATATTTAATCAAGGGGTCTTGCCAATTTTGTGAGGATTAAACCTTTATTAGAATGAATAATGAAACCCAGGTCTGAATTACTAGGATTACCCCTAGAGACTCCATAAAAGTTTAGCTTGCTCCAACCTATTGAGGGAGCCACCCAATTGTAATTATCCTATCTGATAGCTTTATAGAGATCATTTTTTCCAAATTAATGAGGGATGATCATATTAGGCCAATTATTCCTCATCTTTTCATCCCAAAATGAGAAAATTCCTTCTATGTGGCTGCAATTCAAAAGCCTATTATTAATTATTTCAACTATACTAGCCTCAATTTTATTAAAAAGAGAGGAGACCTCCAACTTCTTATCTTGAAAAATTTTCATGTTCCTTTCTTTCCAGAGATCCTAGACTACAATTGAAGGGGCTAATTTCCATAGTTTATTGAAAATATTTTTACCTAAGTTCTATAGGAATGCTTTCAAGTGATCTAAAAGATCATTTGGAAGGGGGGATTTCCAGATCATTTTTTTACAAATCCAAACCCAACAATCTAAGGTATACAAACAATTTAGAAATACGTGGTTTACTGACTCATTGAAATTCTCACAAAGTGGACATCTAGATGGCCCTTCAAATCCAATCTTCTTGAACCAATCTGCAGTAAGCATTCTCTTTTGCAAAGCTACTCAAAGAAACATTCCAGCCTTAGGTAAGTAGGTTGAGTCCCAACATAGATTCAAGGGAGGATCCACCTTCTTCCATTAACGAGAATCTATGATAGCAGTATATCCTGCTTTAACACTATAAACCCCACTCTTAGAACTACCTCAAATTAATCTATCTTGTCTGGATTTAAAATCAAAAGATCAGGATGAGAAAATATTGTTAAATTATTCTCTCTAGATCTATAAGGAGGAGATCATACAATGGTTTCTAAGACCATCTATCTCCAAAATCATC
This sequence comes from Thuja plicata, assembly GCA_018584345.1. Lineage (NCBI taxonomy): Eukaryota > Viridiplantae > Streptophyta > Pinopsida > Cupressales > Cupressaceae > Thuja > Thuja plicata. Next base: position 470,247 of record MU227576.1, on the reverse strand, counting down.
GGCGATGATTGAGCCATAATCATAAACCTTATAACCAAAAAGATTTGTAACAACTTATTTTATTCTTGGTGATAGACCTAGACTATCCACAGCTAGAAGGCCATTCCAAGAATCTTCCAAGAAAAGATCATGATAATCATTTCTAAAGTTCCAAGTTAATTTATTGCTAATCAAATGTCTACATTCCAGAATAAAATTCCATATTCTTAAACCTTTTGGGGGATTCCTAGCTCAAAAAAGTTGAATGGGATCCATACTATAGAAATATTTATTGAAGTGGATCTTTTCCCATTTCCTACTATATTCGTGATATATTATCCAAACTAGTTTCGCTCCCAATGCTTGGTTCTTCCATCCTAGATTTTTGATTCCTAGGCCACCATATTTTCTAGGTTTACACTGGTTGTCCCATTTAATAAAGGCCATATTTTTGTCTTCCGACAAGCCTTTCCAAAAAAATATTCCTCAGCTTACTTTGAAGTTTTTTCGTGACCACCTGGGATAGGAGAAGACAAGACATTTGATAAGTAGGGACTGCAGTTAATACTTCCTTGGTCATCATGGTTTTACCTATATTAGTTAACCACTTCCCTTTCTAAGATTCCATCTTTTGGTCCAATTTATTGGAGATATGGTCCCACAATTTACCTAATCCAACACCTTTATCAAGAGGGATACCTAGGTATTTATAAGACAAAGTGCCTTTTTGTTAACCCATTATGTTCAAAATTTTGACATCCAATTCTGCGGGGTATTTATGAAAAATATTTCAAATTTGGATGCATTGATTCTATCTTGATCTACTAAAAGATACAAATATATAATTTTGGCTAAGTCCATCATTTGTCATCTTAGAAAAGAAATAATTCCCAAAATCCTCACAGTTTTTGGCTAATTCTTTTTGTGGATTAATCCCCATGCAGTCATAAACTGTAGCAATTTCCATTGGAATCATCTCAAGAAAAGTATCTGGCGCAAAAGGAGCACTAGATCTATTTAAGATCATGTTAGGGGTGGGGAACAAAATTTGATCATATACTTTCCTCCCTCTTGCCACATTTTCAAGCTTATACCAATTCAACAATTGTTCCCTTATGTCATCGTGGGTTGAATGAAGATCCACCATCATACTTCCCAGACATTTCATTTTAAATTCCACATCCTTGACTATGTCTACCTGAGCAAGGTATTTATCCCTATCACTAACTTCAAAAATTATCATTTCCAATGAGCCATTTTCTTTTAGATTAATCTCCTTCCCAACAATAATATTATCTTGTTTCTGTAAATCAGAAGGTAGTTCAATTATTAGCATCCCAACCACAAATGATAAAATGCCATTACTTAGGTTCTATATGCCTTATCCTAAGTTTTCTTTGGAGATACCATCTTCCTTCATGATAATAATTCTATCAAAATTTCCCAGATCATAGCTGAATAGACTATCCTTTTAGACCTGAGATTCCATTACACTTGCCTCCTTACTATTTATTGTCAGGGCATCCCTTGGAGTTATAACTTGCATTGGCTGGTTTGAACTATTGAAAAGGTTTGCCTCAAAACTAACATTATGCTCTTGATTTAACCCTGGCTCTATGACTATCTCTCCTTCTTCCACATAAAGGTGGATTAGAGGACTCAAATTCTTAAGTTGTAAATCCACCGTAACTTCTTAAGGATTTAAATCTACTAGAGAAGTGTTGCCTAGGGTTTTATTAACCAAGGGCTTGTCTTGATTACCAGATGAAATACAAAACAAAAAAAATAGGCTTACTGGATGTGGGTTAATTAAAAATCACAAATCCTCGAGAAGGTGGAGTAGCATCTTATGTTTCAATTGATGAACATGGAGTAACAAAGATCATTGTGATGGGGATTGGCAAAAAATGGTCAAGCAAAGATGCCTTAAATATAGCTATATCTTTAATCAAACCATTGAAAACTACTGGTTTGAATCTATAAATTGACTAGTTTGTAATAATTTTTAGGGGGCGTATCTTTGTTGAATGCAAATTTTGGTTTACACGAAATTTAATTGTAGGGCTGCTCAGAAATGCTTTCTCCATTCCTATTGCTCCACCTAATAATTCCCCTATTTTCCTAATAATTCTATGATGCATTAAATCAACCAAAAAGTCTGGAATACAAATCCATCTTAAACCAACCAAATCTTTGCAAGAGTTAAAGTTAAAATTAGGCATCCAATTGAAAAAAATTAATACACACCCTTGGTACACTAACAAGTCACCATTCAATAACTCATCTTTAATTTCAAGATCCTTGCAATAGACAAATACACAATTATGTTCTAGGGTTGAAATACTTACCTAGTCACCCATGTTCTCCTCCATCCAGGTAGCAATAATAGATAGAGAAATTCTGGATCCTCCCCAATGAGAAAATAAGCCATGTTGTTTGTAGTGGTTCCACATGCCGTCTGAGTAATTATTACTGATAATTTCCATTTTTTTGGGGACTCCTTATGACCGTTCTTTGTTATTATTCCTATCTAGCTATCCAAGAGTTAGGGCTTTCATTCGAGATGTGAAGCAAGCTTTCCCCCTAGCCTTCAAGGGTAAATTTCCATCTAGGTACCTTGGAGAAAGCATTGACATGCTATACCTAGCGGGATTCTATTTACCTATGATAAAAATTTAGGGCCCAAAGGGAATTCTGATTTAGGGCTATATTTATTAGGGATATCCATAGAGAGCTGATTTTACTTGCATTTGTGCATTATTTTCCATTCATTAGAGCTCGTGTGATGTAACTACAAGTCTTTCTCTGCACCCTATCTCCTTCTAGAGTATTCTATTGGCCTTTCCTTTGAGCTAATAGGGTTCTTGTCTGACCCTACTCTCCCAAGGATTCTTTCCACAAGATCCTCATCCTTTCAACTTGCATACACCAATTTGGAACTCAAAACACTCATCACCTACCTATGGAGCTCTTCTTGCACCGTCTTTACTAACTGACCCAACATGATCCCAAACACTTCCACATGGAGAGGTAGGCTTCTAGGATGGAAATTAGATCCACTCCAATACCTACAAACACACTCTGTAATAGAACTCTAAACGAGTTCCAAGAAACATGTATTTTTCACCCAAAATAGGGCTATAAGAAATTAGGCCTAATAAGGCACTTTTCTGCATATAACTCCAAAACTCCCTAAAAAAAAGTGGAAAACTAAGTCCATATCAAGACACCCTTTTCAGACCTTCAAGTTTTTCAATGTCTTGCCTCCCCAATCTATCTGCACAGAGGCTTGCTACTTTTATGCCTATTATCAAGGGTTTCACCATTTCTTAGACTTACCCACAAGGGTATAATTTTTGACCATGAAGATTAGGTCATCAGACCATCCCATTTCATTTGGGAATTCTCCACACATGTATCTACCTCCCCACAAGCTTTGATTGAAGTAATGAATGCTTTCAGTCCCTCCTAACACCTCTGCAACTCTTTGTGATCCCTATCCATGCAAATCTAGATCGCCTAGGGCATCACTTAAGAATTAGATTTCTTGACTTCCAGGGACCTTCCTTCATTGTACTATATTTACAAGGATTCATCTTCCTAATCCCACAAGCCCGTGCAAACTCCACAGTGGAAAGAGGACCTGTGACCCCATTTTCAGAAGTTGCTTAGTACAGACCAGCGACTGTTCAAGAAACAAAATTATTTACACACACATGGATTATGAAAAGGAATATAAAATAATATCATAAATAAATTAGTATCAACATAAGCTATCACAATCCCTAAGAAAGATCCAAAATTCAATCCATTAAAAATAAAAAATGCAAGAAAATGCTTAACAGTGACTGGTTTCTTAGTTACACAGTCCGTACAGTTCAATTTCCAAATCATCCAACCTCACAAAAAGGTTGAGGGAGGCCTTAAATAGTTTACTATGACCCTAAAACAATGGTTTCAAACAGTTAGAAACCCCAAATTCTCAAAAAGACATTATTGCACGAAATGTTGTCAATGTTGTCAATGACAACATTGACAACTTTCACAACTTTTGTGATTCTTGCATAAAACATAGTCAATCAAATCCAAAACTTAACCAATTGCATATCTAGGCTAAGTGAACATCAAATAGGACTCCTAAACACTTCCATGTCCAAATTGACCCATAAATGCATAATTTCCACTTTTGCCATCACATTGGCAACATGGAACAAATTGACAACTTTGGACATTGCTTGCAAGGAAAGTGCCTAGGACCTAATAAGACCTCTTAAACTAACTCTACACACCATAGGACCCATCTAGTCCTATTATTTCACTAGTGGTTTGGCTAGGACCACTACAAGCCAAAAATAAATTAGGAACCCTAGGTTACAATTTAGCCCTACCTAGGTGCTCCTGCACCATACTCCCCACAAAGGAAAGTTATGTCACTTCTGTGGACAAGAGGTCTTTAGATATACCCACCTTCTTGAAATCTATAGCTACAATCCAAGTAGCTTTTGATTCAATCCTATACTTTCTCTTGATGAGGTGTTCCATGTACACCTTATGCCTTGTAGTCTTCTTGACTCTGGAAATCTAGTACTCTCTACCTCCAACTTTGGTTTGGAAGGTAACACAGTAGGTGCAACATCACTCCCAACCCCTTGACTATATTGGTCTATCTAATCCAATGGAACTTTGAATCTGATCAAATCTTCCACATTAAAGATAGGTGATATGCTCAAATATGCAGGTATGTCTATTTTCTATGCATTAGCCCCATACTTGGCTATGATCTTGGAAGGTCTCACCCTCTTCATCTAAAGTTTAGTTGGAACACCCTTCTATAATCTAGATTTGTTCAAGTGAACCATTACATAATCATCCACTGCAAACTAAATGTCTTTCCTCTTCTCATCTACCTTGGCCTTCAACTTTTGTGTCCTGTCTTGTATGGTCTTCTTCACCTGTTCTTGGATCTCATTCATGGTTTGAGTGAAGTCCTCAGCATGACCACTCCTATAATCCATGCCACCAAGATCCCTAAGTTCACACACACCCTTTGGGTGCATCCCATAAATAATCTCAAATGGGCTTCTCCCTATTGTCCTATTCTTGCTATCATCATATGTATATTCTGCTTGAGGAATGACAACATCCCAAGTCTAACCATACTCCTTAGTTAGGCACCTCAATAGGTTACCCAACACTCTATTGACCACCTTAGTTTGGCCATCATTTTGAGGATGGTAGGCTGAACCAAATGAAAGATTGGTACCCAATCTAGTCCACAATGTCCTCCAAAAATAGCTCATAAATTTGACATCCCTATCTGACACAATTCTGAGGGGAAGTCCATGGATCCTTACCACCACTTTAAAGAACAAATTTTCTATATAGCTAGAATCATGAGTAGTCTTGCATGGTATAAAGTGACCCATCTTGCTAAATCTATCAACTACAACATAGATGCTATCATGTCCTTGTTTTTTCTTGGGTAAACCCACTATGAAGTCCATGCTGACACATTCCCAAGGCCTATTTGGGACTAGCAAGGGTTGGTACAAACTTGTATTACTTATTCCCCCTTTGGCTTTCATGCATACCACACACTGCTCAACATACCTAGTCACACCCCTTATCAATTTCGGCCAATGGTAAAAGCTTTGTACAAGTTCCAAAGTTTTGTTTATACAAAAATGACCACTCAAGCTCCCATTATGCTTCTCTTGTATTAGGTCCTCTCTCATTGAACCTCTTGGCACACAACACTGGTTACCCTTAAATAAAAATCCATTTTGCAAAGTAAAATTAGAAAAATTTCTATGGAAATGATTTTGAAAATTAGTACACACCTTGTAAGCCTTAGAAAAGTCCTCATCCTCCTTGCAGAGATTCTTGAAACTCTCTATCCCTATGCTACTCAATTGAACTTCTTAATAGTCAGAAACCTCTTTCTTAGGGCATCTGCAACCTTGTTCAATCACCCCTTTTTGTGCTTGATTGTGAATTTAAAGGCTTGTAGATATTCCATCAACTTTAGATGCCTATTTCTCAACTTATCTTGAGTATTAATGTAACTAAGGGCTTGGTTGTCAGTGAACACTACAAACTCTTTACGTAGTAAGTAATGCCTCCACTTTCCAAAAGATTGGACTAAGGCATACAATTCTAGATCATAGGAGGAGTAATTTTTCTTGGCTTCATTTAATTTTATACTGAAAAAGGCTATGGGCCTACCCTCTTGACTTAACACAACCCCTACTTCCATACCACTAGCATCACACTCAATGGTAAATGATTTTTCAAAGCTAGGAAATCTTAGGACATGTTGTGTGGCTACTTGTTTCTTCAACATTTCAAAGGCTTTTACTACTTCCAAGGTCTACCTAAACTTGGTTTTTACCCCACCCTTAATAGTATCCGATAATGGTGCACAAATACCACTAAAATTCCTAATAAATTTCCTATAAAATTGTGCTAGGCCATGGAAAATTCTTACCTCAGTGGCTATGGTAGGTGGTGGCCAGTTTAGGATAGCTTCTACCTTGTCTTGATCCATCTTCAAGGACCCCTTGGACACTACAAATCCCAATTAAACAAGCTCTTACTTTAGGAACTCACACTTCTCTAGGTTAATGGCTAGCTTCTCTTCATGCAACCTCTAGAATACAGTCTCCACATGCTTGATATACTCCTCTATGGTTTTGTTAAAAATTAGTATATCATCAAGATATACAAATACAAACTTCCCTGTGTAGTCCTTGATCACCTGATTCATGAACCTCATGAATATGGTTGGAGAATTTGTGATCCCAAGGGGCATCACAAGCCACTCATATAACCCATCTCTGGTCTTGAATGTTGTTTTCCATTCATCTCCCTCCTTCACCCTGATTTTCTGATAGCCACTTTTCAAATATAGCTTAGTGAAGTACATTGCCCCACCAAGACAATCCATGAGATCCTCAATTCTAGGTATGGGGAACCTATACCTTATTGTTATCCTTTTTATGGCCCTTGAGTCTATTCAAAGTCTCCATTTTCCACCCTTCTTGGATGCCAATACAACCGATACTGCACAAGGGCTAATACTCTTCTTGATCAATCCTTGATCCAAGAGCTATTGTACTTGCCTTGCCACTTCCAAATTCTAATCAGGGGTAAGCTTGTAAGCTGCCTTATTGGGCAGAGATGCACCAGGTACAAAATCTATTTGGTGGCTTATCACTCTCCTAAGAGGTAATGTTGTAGGGCTTCCATCACTCACTATATCCTTATACTTCTCAAGAAATTCTTGAATCTCTGACTGTAGGGGCTCCTTGACTGGCTTCTCTTCCTCTTTAGGATTTAACACAATAGCATAGCCTTCATTCTCATCATCCTTGAGGTCTCTAACAAACTCCTTTCCACTGCACAACAATATGCTATGATTCTTAGGCTATGGCTCATCCTCTTCCAAAAGTGACTGAATCTTGAAAGTTTTGCCTCCTTTCTTAAAGGAAATGGAATTCTCCTTCCCATTATGCACTGCCTCTCTGTCAAATTACCAAGGCCTTCCCAACAAAAAATGAAAACCATCCATTGGTAGGATGTCACACAATAGTTTGTCCTTATACCCTGCTGTAGAGAACTCAATCCATGTTTGCTCATTCATAATACACTCTGCCCCTTATTGAGCCATGTTACCTTGTATGGATTTACATGGGGTTGTTTGGTCAACTTGAGTTTGTTGACTACCTCCTTTGAGATGATGTTATCTATGGAACCAGAGTCCACTATCACCTTACAAACTTTGCCAAGGATCTTGCATCTTATCCTAAACAAATCCCTCTTATGCTTGGACTCATCTTTGACTAGTTGTTTTATCAAAACTCTCCTAAACATGATATTTTCCCCCATCTCTCATTTGATATGATCAACTTCAGGTGCCTTGACACTAGAGGTATCCTCATGAGCATAAGAAACTCTTTTGTCATGGTTTGAAGGAGTAGGCTTCTTAGGGCATAGATATATGTCAAGAGACCTAATTGACCACACTTGTAACACTTCATACCAGTAAAGTATGTGTTACTTCTTCCTAACCCCCTTCCTCTGCTAGGTCCTTCACTACCTCTGCCTCTATTGTAACCCCCTCTTGGAGTGCTTTCAATACTATGCTCTATCCGTTTGGTCTCACCTTGTGTCCTTTTCTCATTGCCTTTTCCTTGATAACCTACTCTTTGACCTCTTTGGTCTCTTCCTCTACCTTTGCCTTTGAAGTTAGAATCCCCTTTCTTTTTGTTCTTTTCTTCCACCTTTAGAGCCAGTTGGTGACACCTCTGAACTGTAGTTGGTGTCCACAAACTGATTTCCTCTTGGATGTTCCATTTCAAACCCCTAGGTACCTTTCCACCTTGATAGATTCTTCTTATTTTTCTTGGACCTAAGAGACAATCTCTAAAATTCCTCTGTATAGGCAGCCACATCCATGTCTTTTTACTTCAAATTTTGTCTTTTCCTATGGAGTTGAATCTCATAGTCCTCTGGCAGATAGTTCTCCTTTATCTTGGTCACCATTGCATTCCAATTGGGTATGAACTTCTTACCCATTCTTCCTTTCTCATCTTGAAGGTATTTCCACCATGTTAGGGTTTACCCTCTGAGTCTTGACTTGGCCACCTTTAGCTTATGTGGCTCTGTCACACCTTTACACTCAAAATGGTTCTCCATTCCTTCAACCCAATCCATCACTGCTTCAATGTCCATCTTCCCACTAAACAGGGGTATCCCTTCTAATGCCTTTCCACCTAGTGCTTTGATGGCCTTCAAGAATGGTTCTTCATTCATTGGAGGGTCTGGTTCAGGAATAAAATCCTCTTTATCTATCTTCTTCTTACCTCCATCTTGACCATCTAGGTCTTTGCTTCTATCTATAGTATAAAATTTTTCTAGCCTTATCTTCATTCATTCTAAGGCTTCTTCAATGAGTCTATTCTTCTCCCTTTTCTCATCCACTTCTTTAGCTAGCTCTACATTAGTCACCATCTTTGACTCTCCCACTGATTCACCAGTAGCTTTAGACATATAGTGTTTCCCCAAGTCTTTAACTTGCTCTGATACCACTCTGATGTAACTACAAGTCTTTCTCTACACCCTATCTCCTTCTAGGGTATTCTATAGGCCTTTCCTTTGACCTAATAGGGTTCTTGTCTGACCCTACTCTCCCAAGTATTCTTTCCATAAGATCCTTCTCCTCTCAACTTGCATACACCAATTTGGAACTCAAAATACTCATCACCTAGCTATGGAGCTCTTTTTGCACCATCTTTACTAATTGACCCAACATGATCCCAAACACTTCCACATGGAGAGGTAGGCTTCTAGGATGGAAACTAGATCCACTCCAACAACTATAGACACACTCTGCAATAGAACTCTAAACGAGTTCCAAGAAACATGTCTTTTTCACCAAAAATAGGGCTACAATCAATTAGGCCTAATAAGCCACTTTTCTGAATATAGCTCCAAAACTCCCTAAAAAAAGTGGAAAACTAAGTCCATATCTAGACACCCTTTTCAGAGACCTTTAAGATTTTCAAGGTCTTACCTCCCCAATCTGTCCGTACAGGGCTTTCTACTTTTATGCCTATTATCAAGGGTTTCACCATTTCCTTGACTTACCCACAAGGGTTTCATTTTACACCATGAAGATTAGGTCATCAGACCATCCCATTTCCTTTGGGACTTCTCCACACATGTATCTACTTCCCCAGAAGCTTTGATTGAAGAAATGAATGCTTTCAGTCTCTCCTAGCACCTCTGCAACTCTCTATGATCCCTAGCCATGCAACTCTGGCTCACCTAGGGCATCACTTAAGAATTAGCTTGCTTGACTTCCAGGGACCCTCCTTCACTATAAAATATGTACAAGGATTCATCTTCCTAATCCCACATGCCCGTGCAAACTCCACGGTGGGAAGAGGACCTATGACCCCATTTTCAAAAGTTGCTTGGTATAGACCAGCAACTGTACAAGAAACAAAATTATTTACACACACAAGGATTATGCACAAAAATATAAACTAATCACATAAATAAATTAGTATTTACATAATCTATCACAATCCCCAAGAAAGATCCAGAATTCAATCTATTAAAACTCTAAAATGCAAGAAAATGCTTAACAATGACTGGTTTCTTAGTTACACAGTTCGTATAGTTCAATTTCCAAATCATCAAACCTCATGACAAGGTCAAGGGAGGCCTTAAATAGTTGACTATGACCCTAACACAAGGGTTTTAGATAGTTAGAAACCACAAATTCCTGAAAAGACAATATTGCAAGAAACATTGTCAATGTTGTCAATGACAACTTTCACAACTTTTGCACGATTCTTCCATAAAACATAGTCAATCAACTCTAGAACTTAACCAATTTCATATCTAGGCTAAGTAAACATCAAATAGGACTCATAAACACTTACATGTCCAAATTGACCCCTAAATGCATAATTTCCACTTTTGCCATCACATTTGCAATGTGGAACAAATTGAGAACTTTGGACAATGCTTGCAAGGAAAGTGCCTAGGACCTAATAAGACCTCCTAAACTAAATCCACACACCCTATGACCCATCTATTCCTATTATTACACTAGTGGTTTGGCTAGGACCACTACAAGACAAAACAACATTAGGAACCCTAGGTCACAATTTAGCCCTACCTAGGTGCTCCTGCACCATTGTGCTATTTGAGTTATGATCTACAACCGAGATAGGGTTTGATTTCATCAAATCACCTTTCTTACAGTGTAGGGGAAAATTAAGGCTATCCTAATTTGGTTTGGTCTCTTCAAATGTAGAGTGAGTATTTGTCAGTGGATCTACCATAGATTTTTGATATTTCGTCTTCTCATAAAAATGCCATTTATCCTTGACTTTTTTTTTTATTCTCCCAAATTTGCTGACTTAAGGTTTGTGTTAAGTTAAACAACAAAGACCCTACCAAAATTTGAATCATAAGGTTCACAAAGCTTGTTTAAGATATCAAATTTATTTGCAATCTCAAGCAGTTTGTGTTGCAGACCATATTTTATCTTCCTGAAGAAGGAAGATTGGATTTTTATTTCACAGAGAAGTTTACAATTTTTTATTGCAAAGCCATTTAATTAAATATTTAATTTATATTATTATTTTTTTATCCTTAAAGGGCTGAGTCTGAGATAATTATATATATAATATTTATAAAACATCACACAGTAGCAAAATTTGTAGGTTCAAAACCCAATCCAACCAAGGATTGTGAACAACAAAAAGAGCACCAAGGGATCATTTGGAAATAAAAACTAGTTTTGAACAGAGAATAATACAAGAAAAAATAGGGAGTATATGCCAAAATATACATGAGAAATACCCAAAAATTCTTATCTATTGGCATCAATCTGATACCAAAGTGGAATCATTCTCTGAGCTTTTGGCAGAGTTCAATTTTGGGCTTCCACCCATCATAGGAGATGCACTTTCATCCTCATTCCCTTCATTAGTAGAATTCTCCATAGGGTCCTCATCATCCTCCTCTTCTTCTTTAGCATCCCTCGCCTCGTGCACTTCCTCATCTTCATCTTCCTCATCCTCTGCCTCTTCCTCCACCTCAATTTCATCATCTTCTTCCTCATTGTCTAAGGAATCTAGGCTACCCAAACCATCCAATTTCTCTTCATATTTTTAGTGTTATACCCAGGTAATGGTTTCATCTAAATCATTCTCGTAAGGTACATTCAACCCATCCTCTATTCTAAGGAATTTGGTGAGGAATTGCAATCCTCTTTTCTTCATGCTTCCGCGTAATTGGTGGTCTTCCCATTCCCATCCCCACAGAATGAAGATATGTCTCGGAGGACCACCCTATATGTTTCTTCGTGGGCCAGCTGCAAAACCAAAAAATGGTTGTCTAGCACTTTTGACCATGACAAGATCCTAGGGTAGTGGGATGGTGAGGTTAGCATTGATGTTAATAGGGTGATCCCACAATAGTGTGTCCCACTTTTTTGAACATCCTGATTTTTGTTGAAATTGCACATTTTTAAGAAAATATGTTGATTTAAGCCTTGAGAGGTCCCATTTGAAGGAGTAAATTCAAAATGTCTAGATAAAATCCTCTTGGATCAAAATCCCTTTGGTATAATCCCTCTACTCCTCACTCACATCTATAATCGAGTCTCCTTTGAACCCATCAAAATGCTGACAAAAAATCACTTTGACACTAACTTTTTGTTGGATAAAATAAATTAATTTGAAAAACCTAAATATAGGATGATAGTATTCTGAGAAATCTTTCCAATTAATATGAGTTATATATATATTGAGTTTATTAAGACTTTTCTTTTTAAGTTTTACTAAACATAGGTTGTCTGACCATTTAGCGACTTCTCTGTTCTACGCTTCTGGAAAAATAGTCAATTAGGGAAAAAAAATTATGAAAAATATGTAGGAAATAGGTTTTTATGTTAGCTTTCTATCAAAAAAATAATTAATTAATTTTGATATATAGAGATAGAGTTAGAGCGATCAAAGTGAACCGATGTCCAAATTATAATTAATGTCACTTCATAACTCAATAAACTATTAAATATTCAACCAAATTGAATGAAACCAAATGTATTCCCTAGATATTTGTGTTACAAACCTAAATTCAAAATAATTATGTTCTTATAAATTTTATAAAAAAGTTATGTTGATCAAAGTGAGTGTCACTCCTGAACAATTCTGATTTTTCACAAAAATAATTTTAGAAGGAGAAGGAAAAATGGATACAAATAAATTCCATTTAAAAAAAAATATTTATAAAGTAGAAACAAAATGATAAAAGTCACTATTTTACATCATCTTCAAATTCTTAATGGTTTAATGAAAATTGATGTTCGAAAGCGAAGTTTTTTTTCAGAATGTTCATTTCAGTGTCAAAGTTGGCCAAAAAGTGGTACATAGTTTTGTGGGATCACACGCTAATGATGGAATTATGTAGACCCACCATGTATTTCTTTTAGAAAAAACAGCTGTAGATCTCCTCGGCCTAAATTTTAGAAGAACCCGCTACTAATATGCTAGCTAGGAATCCTACACAGATATTTGAGTATACTCTGAATCTATGATTAGTACTCAGAAATTTAAAACCAAGTACATTCCTCACCGCATGAATTACTAAGCAATGCTGGAAGTTACAAACTTCCATGAGCTGGTTAGTGGTAATGGGAGTGTCGAAGGCTACCTTCTCTATCTCCAAACTGAGTTTGATCGAAGTATCCATCTATAGTTTCAAAAGCCAAAGAGTATCTATACTCTGGAAAAGAAGCTTGTATTTTTGTGCACCAAGCGAAAACAAGTAAAAAGGAGTCTAAAATCTATCTTTAATTTGTGTGCTAACCTGCATGCATGAACAACCCACTTAGAGTAATCCATCACATCACTCCCATTTGTTAGCTACTTGCATACCACCCCAATCTTATGGTGTATCGTGAGAAATCCCTCTAGTTTGGCAATTTCCAATTTTGGAGTTACCATATTCATTTCATGAAAAGAGTTAACTATATCCCTATAAAGGGAGATGAAAGATAGACATGTACAAAAGCCTAAGTATAATAGCCCTTCTGACAGAATTAATAAAGTAATTACAAAAGAAAGTCTTCCCAACATACATTGAATGTGAGGTGACAAAGGGAAAGAATGAAAGGCCTCTGAAGAAAACAAGCAATCACACAAGCCACAAATTGTGTAACCTAGTAGTCACATCAAAGTACTCCATCCCACCAACAACCATATTCCGTAGAGGAGGCAATTTTCATTTATGTCGATAAGACAGGAGGTTACCAAATCAACCCTATAGAATTTTGTTGCCAAGTGAGCATTTGGAAGTGTTCATTGTTGTCGTATCATACATGTCCCATATATTTTAAATGTTCTCCCAATGCTGCTTTGTTAGATAATTCATCTGCCAAATGGTTCCCTTCCCGGTAAATGTGGTTAGATGTTATAGATTCAAACTTCTTCATTATTTTTAAAATGACTTCCAGGGTCACTTGCAGTTTCTAGTTTGGTGTGTGTCTAGTTCTAACAACATTGATAGTTATCAAGGAACCCCCTTCAATTTTCAAATTCTTCAAACCCAATTCAATTGCTAGAGATAGACTAAACAATAATGCTTGAACTCGGCCATATTGCTTGTGTCATTTTTTAGAGATCTTGCTAATTTGGCGACAAGTGAGCCCTCACTAGAATGAATAATGCAACCCGCCCCTGAAGGGCCATGATTTCCTTTTGAGGATCCGTCGAGGTTCAATTTAAACAATCCCAAGGAGGGGGGCAACCAAGTGAAATTTGCTCAAAGATTGGTATTTGCTTTCACACCTCTTCCTATAATAGGGGAAGCTTTTAGACCAAACCAATTTTTTATCATTTTATTGTCCTAGTTGGTATAGAACTTATGTTAACCATAATATATATCCCTAACCATAATTTTGACCATAACCATGAGAGTAACCTTAATAATAAATTTATTCCTAACCCTTTCTCAAAACCTTACCATTGCCTTAAATATAATTCAATTAAAAACCTAACCTTATTCATAAATCATTATCCTAACCATAATCCTAAGCGTAACCCTAACCCTAACCATGATACTAATTCTAACTTTAAACCCTAAACCTAACCATGATACTAACTATAACCCTAATCCTTACCCTACCCTTAACCCTAACCATCATACTAATCCCAACTCTAAACCCTATAGTCTAACCCTAACCCTATTCCTAACAATATATATTGACCCTAACCCTCACCCTCACCCTCACCCTATTCTAGACACTAACCCTAAACATCAAAATAATCTTTTTTCAAACTCTAATCCTAACCATGACACTAATTCTAAATTCAAACCCTATAATAGACTAATACTAATTATCGTTGTAGGTTAATTACTATTGTACATAAAAAATAATATACAAAAATAACTCGAGTATAATAATATATTAAAATAAAAATAATATACCAAGAGATTATTATAATTTATAAATAATGATAATTTAAAAATAGTCTCTTTCATTTTGTGCGTCCACTGCTACTAGCTTATATATATATATATATGTGTGTGTGTGTGTGTGTGTGTGTGTGTGTGTGTGTGTGTGTGTGTGTACATGTATATATA
>MU227576.1:436849-454886 GCA_018584345.1 Thuja plicata | reverse complement strand
TATATATATATATATAATAAGCTGAGGGATATCCTTATCGAGGCGCCTATTTTCATCAATTTGTCTTGGTGCAATAGGCGCCTCCTAAGGATATATCTCAGCTTATATATATATATATATATATATAATATAATTTTATCATTGATTTTATACAAAGTTTCTTATTTAATTTTTAATATATAATAATTTTTTTTATTAAATAACTATTAATTAAAATATACTTAATATTTATAATAAAATGAAAATTAAATTTACACATAATTATAATTAAAACTAATTATGGAAAGTACAAGCCAACACTTGTTTAAGATGAGTTTCAACCTCATTTTTTATTTGCATAGGGATTTCTGAAGATATTTTGCCTGCAGAACTTTGCTTGTGGTAATGTTTTCTCCCGATTTCATGGTACCATTTCATATTTCCTCGCCATGTGTACACCATTAACAAATAGGGATGACATGGCCTTCATCATGTCCTTCATAGGAGAGAAGACCCAGTACTTGAACACGTTGTAATAGTTGTGATAGCAGTTGTTAATTAAATACCCACACTTGCTGATTTAATATCCAATATTTTTAACAACATTGTACCAATAGTTATGACTTAAAAGTTTCTTTTGCTAATGATGACTACCCATAATTGAATAAAATGTGTCCATTTTTCTAAAAAACAACCAATAGTGTGATGCCACATTAGCTGTACAAGTATGAGGATCCCTAATGCACTACGATTGGTCTCACTTTTTTGGGGGGCTGTTTTGGACACATTGGAAAAAAGCATGCTGATGTGACATCATATTTGATGATGTGGCCCTGAAACCTTAGTTATAAGAAGGGGACTTGCCAAGTAAGCTGCTACAAAAAAATGGGAGTGATTTGAAATTTCCATGTAGGATTTTGAGAACCGCGAAGTTAGGGTGCTCAATTACTGGGTCCTCTCCCCTAGTAATTTTGTTTTGATCAGTAGATATATTTTTAAATAGGATTTATTAATTATTAGTTATGTTTTGCTTTTGTGAAAAAGGCATTATTAATTATTATTTATATTTAATAATAGCAATTTTAATAGTTAATTTATGTTTTAATTGGTCAATGGGATTGTAAAAAGGTACAACTAGTTTAGAAATATAATTAATTTTGTAATTCGTAAAATATAAAAATATTTAAAAAATTACATTTACTTATAATTATATAATTTTTAGAAGGTTATTTTATTAGTTTAATATCTTTTTTAAATGAATGAATAAAAATAAATAATTATTTAATTTAAAAATTATTAATTAATTTTTCTTACAATATGTTATTACTATACAAAATTATCTATATTTAAATATATTTATTATATATGTATTTTGAAATACTATTAAATAAATAGTCTTAAAAAACATCATATAAATATTAGCCATATTTTTGAAGGAAGAATGTATATTATATGCTACAATTTTGTTATCACTTACATGCTTTACCATTTAAATTTTAATTGTTTCTTAGTATATATATTTCAAAGGGTGTTCAATAATTATTTATTATATTTATATTATATACAATGAATGAACATATGGCAACTCAATAGTTCATTTGTAAAAAACATTTATTTTACTCTTAATTAGATAATGTATAAAGAATATAATAATAATAAAATGTCAATAAATTATTTATATTAGATATTATACAAAATATATACTATAGTATATCATATTATATTATGTGTACATATAATAAGTACTATTTTATATAATATAATATTATAAATAATATAAATAATGAATGAAATAATATATATTATAAAATATTAATTTTTTATATTAACTATAAGGAGATAAAAATTACATCGAAATGTACAAAAAGAGGCAAAGCCGAGGGAAAATAGAAACTAGTGCAGAATATCATCATGGGTCTCAACCCAACTAGTCCAACCCAAAGGGCCTTCCATCCAAACAATGCTTTTCTTTTCTTGGATTTGGGCCAGCATATAGATCTGATCATCAGTGGCATTCTTGTTCTTTCTCATCTCCTTGTGGAGTCTCTTCAAAATCTTCTCAAAGATGTCCAGGTTGTCCCTGTGCCTTCTTCATTCATAACCATCTTTCATTTCAAACACACACATGGTGGAGTGCCCCATTTGGAGGAATCTTTTGAGCTTCTCTCTTTCAATCAGCATATTGATACAGACCTGCGAGGAAATTTTAGAGTATATGAGTTTTTGAAAAGACTCAGTAAGGGCTCTAGGAGTGTCTTGATACCTTTCTTCATTTATTTCCAAATCTTCCAAAGAATGTTAGAAGACAAAATTCTCCAAAACATATTAGTATCTTTCTTTAAACCATGAATATGTCGAGTGATAATTTCAAATATATTAAGATATTTAGGATAAGTGATACCAAACATACACCAATTTCTGTAGCAAAAGTACAATCAAATAAGATATGTTTGTAGGAGTCAGGTATTTTGCATACGCTATAGAGTTCTATATAAGAAAGGTCTTTCCTTAAAGGAAGTCTGTTGAGAAACATAAGTCATTTGAAGCATCTAATTTTAGGGTCAATAACAGTTTTCCACATACTATCAAAGTGGTTTTTTCCAAATGTTAAATTCCAAATTAGTATACAAGAATGTATTGACATGATTAATGAGGTCAGCACTGTATCCCAAGATTCTACATATGTTCTTGGCTTTAATTTTAGAAATAGAAGTACCATCAGACCATTTTATATCCAAAAATCTAAGAGAGTCAACATGACAGGTAGTGGGGAGATCCTTATACGCTTTGACAATCATATTGTTGTTGAAGAAAATTATTCAATTGTGTAATGTCATTGATGTTACACTTGTATATACATGTATGTAGTGATGTTACTCAAATGTCTACATCCAAACCGAGCACAGTTAGTACATGAAATGAGATTTTCAGTTTTGACCAAGCTCAGTCAGGTATTGAAGAAGGTTTGTATTGAGTGAGTTCACTCGGGCGACACAAAAAGTTTGGTGTTAACTGAGTTGTGCATTCAGTATCAGCCGACTAACAGTGGTTTATATTTCATGTATAATTGGTTAATTGTAGCTGACAAAATTAAGTTTTATTTTTTATTTGAAATGTAATCAAGCTGAATTGACAAGGCTTATCATATATATGAAAGGTCAAGATTGGATTGAATGAGTGTAAGTAGTAAGTAAAAAAGGGAATGTGCAAAAAGTGAAATTTTATGATATGAAGAGTGAAGGCAAAATCAAATGGGATTCTGATTGAGGACAGAATATTCAGAGCTACAAAAGAATATTTGATCAGTAAGGATCTAGTTTGAAGCCAGAACAAAGATCTGAATCAACAAAGATAGTTGCCTACACAAACATGTCAATTCATTGTTACACTCTAACAATTGTAGCAATGATCTTAAATCTCTTAACAGAGTAGACTTTATAGTCTTTTTGTAAATCCTCTCACATGGTATAATTTCTATGTTGAAGTGTTTGAAGACCTCTAACAAGGCCACTCCTTACAGGGTGTTTTAAATCCTCTAACAAGGTCACACCTAGCAGTGTGTTTTTGTACTAGAAGAAGATACAGTGGTAAGTAAAATTCTAAGAACCTTACTACCTACTTATGCTATTAGAGTATCTTCCATTCAGGAAATGAGAGCAGTAGCAAATAACAATGTTACTCTAGACAGTTTTATTGGAAGATTGATTTCATTTGAGATGAATAACTTTGATAATAGTGTCTTACCAAACATAGAGTCTGCATTCAAACCTTCTATGAGAATAAGTAAATCAAGTCACAAAAACACTATGAGAAAAGAGAATGGTAGTGAAAATGAAGAAGATGATCTTGATGAAATTGAAGCACTTATGGCCAGAAGAATGCAGAGAGGCAAAGGTAAATACAAAGGTAAATTACGACTTGTTTTTTTTAATTGCAAAGAGATTGGAAAATTTGCTGCAAGATGTACTAACAGAAAAAAAGATGACAGAAGTAATGACAGATCTTTTGAGAAGTCTGACAGAGGTGATTAGAGAATCTACCAACAATCAGAAAGAAAAGATAATCGAGACTATAAGGAAAAAGGAAAGAAGGTTAGTTACCCAGAAAATGCAAGGATGATGATACTGACACCGAATCTGATGAAGGCATCGAGATGGTGTTTGTGGTTGTAAAAGATGGTTCAGATGATGATGAAGAAAGGTATGTAGAAATAAATCTCATATCTAAAATCAGAAAAAATTATGTTTGGATCATTGATAGTGGATGCACTCACCATATGACCGGTGATAAACAAAAGTTTGAGACTTTTGAATACTATAAAGGTGGTTTGGTAAGAATGGGTAATGACACACCTTGTCCAGTTGAAGGTAGAGGAACAATAATGTTAAATAACTAGATAAAGTGTGAGAATGCTTATTGGGTAAATGGATTGAATTATAATCTATTGAGTGTTTCTCAGTTGAATAATTCAGGTCACAAAGTAGCATTTGAAAATAAGAAGGCAAAGATCTTCAACAAATTTGGAAATCTGATTGGTAGTGGTGAGCAGACAAAAGGTAACTTATTCTATCTGAATGCTACTGACTCCACTTGTTTGATTGCTACTAACAAAGACATATGGTTATGGCACAAAAGACTGTCTCATGTGAACTTTGAAAACATGATAAAGATTAGAAAAAAGAGAAATGTCAGAGGCTTACCAACGATGACCAAGCCAGACAATATCATGTGTAAGAATTGTCAAAAAGGAAAAATGACAAAGTCTAGTTTCAAAAGCAAAACCCATACATCTGATGCAATCCTAGAATTATTCCATACTAATTAATGAGGACCTATGAGGACAAAGAGTTACTATGGAGATAGATATTTTATTCTCTTTGTTGATGATTACTCTAGAATGATGACAGTTATGTTTCTAAAAGAGAAATCAGAAGCATTTAAGATGTTTAAATGGTATAAGGCTATGGTAGAAAAACATAGTGGTAAGGATCTAAAATGTTTGAGATCAGATAGAGGAGGAGAATTTATATCAGATGAATTCACTAACTTTTATAATGAGCATGGAATCCAAAGACAGGTCTCTGCACCAAGGACACCACAGCAGAATAGAATTGTTGAAAGAAGGAACAAATTCATAGTTGACTATTCAAGGACATTGATGATAGAGAAAGGAATCACCCAAATCTTTTGGAGGGAAGCTGTCGGTACTATTTTTTACACTTTGAATAGAGTACAATTGAAGAAATACACCAAAAAGACACCTTATGAGCTATGGTATGGATACACACCCAATGTAAGTTATTTCAAAATTTTTGGCAGTCAATGTTATATCCTAAAAGATGATAGAAAAGGAAAAATTGACTCCAAGAGTGATGAAGGAGTTTTTATAGGGTACTCTACCAAGAGAAAGGCTTATAAATGTCTAAACAAAGCCTCTAACAAAATTATTGAAAGTGCAAATGTAAAGATAGATGAATTTGCAGAAAAGAATGAATAAGAAAGCACTAAAGAACCTAAGGACTACAATAAGTTCACCTAAAATGAGGAACCTAAAAACCTACCCTACCAACAATGTAGAGCTTCCATGAAAAAATTCTTAACTCTAGAACAACAGAATGTTGCAACCGACAGGCAGGCTACAAATACCGACGGTCAGGATAATGATCAAAATAATGTGCAAGGTGATGAAGAACAAAATGAAGGACAAAATGATGATAAGATGATAGACACAGAGATGAACCTATACTTGAAATATATGTAAGAAGGAATGATCTAGAGATCTAGATCATAGGAGATAAGAAAGCTAGTACAAAAACAAGAAGTAAGTCCTTAAACTCAAATTGTTTAATTTGTGAGTTTGAGCCAAAATCTGTCAATGCTGCACTTGATAATGAAGAATGGATAAGTGCTATGAATGATGAGATTGAGCAGATTAAGAAAAATAAAACATGGTCACTTGTGCCAAGACCAAATGACAAGAATGTCATTGGTACAAAATGGATATTCAGGAATAAGCTAAATGAGAATGGAGAAGTCACAAGAAACAAAGCAAGACTAGTATGCAAGGGGTATGCACAAGAGGAAGGTATAGACTATGGAGGGACCTTTACACCTATTTCTAGGCTAGAAGGTGTAAGAATACTACTTGCTTATGCTGCATTCAAAGGATTCAAAGTACATCAGATGGATGTCAAGTCAGCATTCCTAAATGGAATACTTGAAGAAGAGGTATACATTGAGAAACCAGAAGGGTTTGTCAATCCAGATAAGAAAAACATGGTATGTAGACTTCATAAAGCCTTGTATGGATTAAAAAAAGCTCCTAGAGCCTGGTATGAATGACTTCATTCCTATCTTATAAGTATTGGATTTGTAAGGACTAGTGAAAACAATAATCTTTATTTGAAGGAAGATACTGATGCTAACACTTTGATTGCTGAAATATTTGTTGATGACATCATATTTGGAGGCAATGATATGCCATGAAAATAATTTTCTAATGAGATGAGAAAAGAGTTTGAGATTTCTATGTTTTGAGAGATCAAGTTCTTTCTTGGTCTATAGATCATGTAACAATGTGAAGGTATTTTCATTACACAGCCAAAATACATTAAAGAGGTCCTGAAAATATTCAGGATGGAAGAATCCAAACCAGTTGGAACACCAATGGCTATTGGATGTAATTTTACAAAGGAGGACAAGATAATAGAGGTAAATTAGACTTTGTACAAATCAATTATTGGAAAACTCATGTATGTTGTACACACTAAACCAGATATTGCACATGCAGTGGGAATTGTTGCTAGATTTTCTGCTAACCCCATGGAATCACATATGACTATTGTGAAAAGAATTTTAACATATCTAAATAAAACTGAGGAATATGGCTTATGGTATAGAAGAGAAGGAAAATTTGAACTTCAGGTCTTTACCAACGTTGATTGAGATGGAAATATTGATGACCGAAAGAGCACAACTAGAGGAGCATTCTTCATGGGTGATAGACTTGTCACATGGATCAACAAGAAACAAGGATGCATCTCACAATCTACTATAGAAGTAGAGTATGTTGCTTCTGGTGCAAATTTATCAAACATTGCATGGATCAAACAGTTACTGGAAGGTATGCATATGAAGATCCTAGAACCAGTAATTATCTATTGTGATAATACAAGTGCAATTAACATTTCCAAAAATTTAGTCATGCATGCTAAAAAAAAGCATATTGCCATCAAGTATCATTATTTGAGAGAACAAGTTCAGGAAAAAAAGGTGATACTTGAGTATGTGCAATCAAAAGAACAATTGGCTGATATCTTCCCCAAGCCACTACCCAAGGATGCATTTAAGTACTTGAGAAAGAGACTAAGATTCAAACCCTTGTCTACCAGTTAGTAAAATGACTGAAGGCTACATCAACCTACATATTATCATAATATTATTCATGACTGATGCAAGCAAAGAGATGAACTTCAAAGCTACATCTATATACAGATAGGTATATATCAGCACCAACCACCAGAGCATATTGTTGTATTGCTAATGGATAAGGTAAATTCGAGGAATCTATTATGGATGGAGAAAAATGATTGTTTGGAATTGTTGTCAAAGGGAGAGAGATTATCCATACTATCACATTCTTCAAAAAAGGGAGAAAGATTATCCACTATCATACTACTCCAACAGGGAGGATTATATCCTTAGGGAGAGCAATTATATGGAAAGATTATACAAAGAGGAAGTTGTAGACAAGAGATAAAAATAGTCAAGGGAGAGAAATTAACACAAGGAGAGGACACAACACATCAGAATAAAGAGAACTACAAGAGTAAAATCTAAGCTAAAAATAGAGCTTACCGATGGTCAGACATTTATCGGTTATCAAAACAAAAAGAATGGTAGTTTGATGAAACTTGACTATTGTATTTCATATTGTATTAGAAATAGTATAGTGTGATAATATAGTATATTTCCATCAATGCCAAAGGGAGAGATTGATGACATGTAACTGATTGAATGTTTGACAATGTTAAGTTGAAGATAATGCAAGGCATTAAATCAGTTAATGATTTGTATTGTCATTGATGTCAACTTGATATCATCTGTACGGTCATATAAATAAAGCCAAAGACTTTAGAGAACAAAAATGAACCAAGGTTATGCTTTCAACAATACATAAAAGTCATGTATTCACTAAGTGACAAACGACACTGAAGGAGTGCACACCATCGGTAAAAGAAAAAAAGAACAGTCACAGTGATACCTGAAAATTAAAAGATAGTGTTGCCTGATGAAGCAAAGCCGTAGTGTTACCCTATGATAGGAAGTACCGTGTTTCCCGACAAAGCAAAACCATAGAATGCCCGACGAGAAAAGAAAAGAGTAACCTGACGGAAGAAAATATAGTGTTGGCCGACAGACGAGGATCACGAAGCTAACTAAAGTCTCACCGACGAAACTGTCATTTGTCACCAACAACTAATTGCAAAGGTGACCAACAGAACATAGAGTTCAAAAAATGACTAAATATCTAGCTGGTAGAGCTAAATAAGGACTTAACTGGTTGCCTACTTTGTTTTATTCGACCAAAGATAAGTGATTGATTTAAAGCTGATTTGTATAGTTGGCAAGAAGATATCTACGAGCCAAATCAGGAGTTATGCTTTAAATCGAATTGGCTGGATTGTTTTTCACACCAAGAATCAAGAATCAAGAAACAATGAATATCATGTCTATATAAGAGACAAGCTTAATTCATTTTTGCAATGCATGAAAAGGGTATTAAGGGGAGTGAATAGAAAGAGAATGCTGAAGAGAAACTGATGAAGAACTACTTCATGCAGTACTGATCAATCAAGCTAAAGGAGAGCTAAGAAATTCTGCAGACATCGACGAATAGTGAGCATAGCATCACAATGTAGAAAGTGTGGAGCACAAAGAATTGAAATGATACATTGATCAGAGAGGTAATGTACTTAAATAGATCTGAAAATCTGCAATTCAAAGTTGCATTAGAAACAGGTCATATTGTTTTAGTTTAACCATTGAAGCATCAAGTCTCTTAATAGAGAAGGACTTAATAGTCTTCTATATATTGAGGTACATCTCAAGGAGTGCCAAAAAGGTTTATTCATGAAAGTAGCATTGGATATGCTCGATGCCTATTGATAGTCTAAGAGAGAGGCAGATTTGAGGATGGCAGTATTAGATGCCCAATATTAAGTGATAACCTCTAGGTATAAAATCCTCTAACAAGGTCACACCTAACAGTGTGTTTGTAACCTTTAACAGGGTTGGCTCCTAACAGGGCTCACTTCAGAAGAGTGAAAGTTTGGGGTGATGGTCCCAATGGTTTTTCCCTTAACAGGGTTTCCATGTTAAAATCCATGTGTTATGTGTGTATGATTCATTGCTTTACTATTTTTCATCTTACATAATCCATTTTGGATATATCGTTATACTCTGCATATTTACTGTATTTTGGTAAATAGATGATTGCTTATCGATAAACATTAAGAAGAAAGTTTAACAGAGAAATCCGACAAGTAGTAAATTGTTATAAGTTATTCAAGGCATTCATCTTATAGGACTAAATATAACTTGAGAAATAATTAGCGGTTATAAGAATTGAAGGGCTGATTTAAGGATTATATTTGAGGTCATTGATTCACCCCCCCACCTCTCAGTTATTACTAACATTTGGGACTTCTTTAGTATTACTAATTGGGGGGGTTAACATCTCAAAATTGTCATGGTTATTGGACCCCCTAATGACTACTGGAGAATTTACCCTAGTTTATCTTATGTCTTTTTTATAATGTGGCAGTCTTACATTACATTCAACATCTAGTGGGTTCATTAAAAAAATTTCAAGTTCACCAATAAACCAAATACCTATTAAAATTATAAATTAGACTTCCCAATAAAAGTATATTCTATCCAAAAATTTAAATCAACTTTAAAAAATTGAATGTATATTTCATATTGTATTGTTAGGGGAGAAGATTATAAGTGTCTTACTTTCCTTAAAATCTTATATGAAAATTACGTTAAGGGACTAGTTTTCTTCCCTCGTGCATTTATAGAATTATGTTAGGCCACGAACAATAGGAATGCTCTTGAGAGGCTTAAAATCCTTTATGATTACTATCTAAATAAAAAGCACCATTATCATAAATATTTTTTTGTTTATTAGTTCTACCTTATCATAAATATTAATGTATTCATCAAATTTTTTAAATGTCAAAGATTAACTAAGAATTAAAAAATATTATTAAATTTTCTAATATTTTTATTTTTTCAAATTTATTTCAAAACATATAAATGTTGGGGGATCCCCTTAAAACTCAAAGGGGAAGTTAAGGCTCTTCAAGATTTATCATAAAATATATGAATCCCAGCTTTCCCCTGCGAGGATTTGTTAGTCTAGGATGAAAGTCAGTCTGGGTCTTTTACGGTGAAGTCTTCTTATAACTCCATGGTCAAGGCAGTGAGTGATTTGAATTGCTGAAAGCTCATTTGGAATAGCTAGCTCCTCCAAAAATTTAACTTTTCTGGTGGACAGTGCTCCATGGAAAAATACTCACCATTGACAATCTTAAAAGGCATAGATTCCAACTGGCCAACTCGTGTGTGATGTGCAAGCAGGAGGAGAAAATTATTTCCCATCTCTTTATTCACTGCTCCTTTATTAATGAAGTATGGTCCAGAATACTGGACAGGTTTAGTTTATCTTGGGTTTCTTTGCAGGATTTGCAACAGTTCATATGTAATTGGGAGCATCCTTCTTCTCATCTACTAATTAGGAAACTCTAGAGAATCATCCCCCCATATCTACTGGAAGATATGGAAGGAAAGGAATAACCACATCTTCAGAGACACAAAGAGTTGTAGGGATATTGTTTTTAAAATTATTGAGAAACTGCTTCTGGAGAACATCTTTGTCTGTAATTGGAGGACCCCATCCAACCCCCCAGTTGTTATGGATTCCTTGGTTTCTAGGAGATGGGAGTTGCCTAATTATTTTCATAGGTTTGAAAAATCTAAGAGATTGAAGAGATTGGGGACCAAGTGGATGCGCCCCCCCCCCTCACCTTCTTGGTTAAAACTAAACTTTGATGGTGCGGCCCGTAACGGGTTGGATGCTAGTGGTGGGATAATTAGGTATATGAAGGGTAGCATGGTTTTGGCTTACATGAGAAACTTCAAATCTGACTCTAGTAATTTTTTTGAGGCCTTGGCCCTCCTCTAGGTTCTAAAATATGCTCTCTCCACGAGCACTTTTAGACCCATGGTGGAGGGATAATCAAATTTTGTTACATAGATGCAAGCTAGAAAATAAGTAGTATCATCAAGGATGTATGTCATCTCTTGATCAGATAGGAGGACTCTGGGATCCACCATATATACCGGGAGGGGAATGTTGTGGCTAAATCTCTAGCTACAAATAGGATGGGGAGGGTGGGAATGTATTGTTGGAGGGACCTGGATCCTCTACAAGAGAGTACTAAATCCCTAATTGTGAGAGAACATACCCCTCTATGGTGATGTGGTTTCTTATGCTATTTTAGAGTGGAATAGGTGGGTTTGGCCAAGATGAGAGTAAGGCATGAGATCACACTAGTTTTAATTTAAATCATATGAAGGATGTTGTCAGAGTCACAGATAAGCAGGATCCAAATCAGCATGAAGCTTGGTTTAATGTGGAGTACTAGAGAATAAGTGTTGGTAACTATAACAAGGATTTCGAGAGGTTTTGTGTTCTCAAGGATTTTAATTCCATGAGTCCCATCAAGGTTGATCTGTTATACCACATCACTACCTTTATGAAGGAGCATTGGGAAATGATTAAGGATTTTGGAGATTTGCAACTGCAAGCCTTTTCACATGTATATCTCTACTAGAACAGATTAATTTTGGAAAGTGGGAATGACAATAATAATAAACGTTGTGCCTGGGTTTCCTTGGCCATTACTCAACACAAAAGGCTAAGTTTTGTAAAAATCAGCGTCTCCTTCTGCTTGCTTCCCATTTCAACACCCTGGAGAGTTCTAAGACTGAATCTGAGATGGGGGTGACATGGTTCGTGTTGAGCCTAATAATATTGGGGTGTGTACACCAAATTATGGACCAAAAAAGTGGACACATCTTTAAAAAAAATTCAAATTTTACATAACCCAATCGGTTTATTGAAATTTTGAAATTGTACTAGGCTTGGTAACCAAGCCTAGACAATATTATTAAAAAAATTTAACTTTTTAAGAACTCGATCAGGTTCTGAGATGTTTCAATTAACCCGATCAGGTTATTAGACCTATAATATTTTCTAATAACCCGATTGGGTTCTAAGATGTTTCTAATAATCTGATCGGGTTATTTGAAACATATTATATTTTGCACAGCCCACGGCTTAGGCCATTTCTAACGCCTAAATCATAGAGCAACAGAGTGGAGGAGAGAAAAAATGCCAAAGAACCCGATTGAGCATTGAAGAAAACAAGAAATATTCAACAATTTGCATATTTTCAAGCAATGGTGCCCCGTAAGAAAGGTATGTGTTATTGTTTTTGTTGTTTTGTTGTTTTTTTGCATTTTTTTATCAAATTAGGTTATGATATTGATTTTTTGTTTTGTTTTATTAATTTCATACCAAATTCACCAAACAACCCCAGAAGAGGAAAAATAAATTAAAGACCACCCCCATAAACCCTCCAAATTCTTCTCATCCACCACCATCGCCACCCGTAAACCCTCCTCAAAATTCTCCTCTTCCACAACCACCGCCACATGTAAACCCTCCACATGTGCCATTAGATCATGTAAATGCAACACAAGAGGACCTCGTATAATGCCTTAACCAGAATAGTGCACAAATTAATATATTAGTCAATAGGTTGAAGGCTTTCGGTCTTCAACATCACTCTACCCTCGCCACTACATTAGAAAATATGTCCAATAGTGAAAATGAGGTGTCTCAAGAGGTGCAAAAATGGGGTTCATGGAGGGATAGGTATCATACATATTATGATGATGGTTTATCATATGAGGATGTGAAAAGAAAAGGCATAGAAAAATGTGACATATGTGTCCTTTTTACGGATCCTAATACTAGAAATTCCCTAGAAGTTAATACAAAATGGTTTCCTATACATTGGTGTGCTCATAGGGGGATGAAATCATCTTTTTGGGATAGGTGGTACATGGTATTTGACGAACCACCTTATAATAATAATGAGGTGCCTTTATATATTTTGAGGAAGCTAACTATGAGTTTGTCCTTGGCGAGAAGCCAAATTACTTTGACTTTTGTGAGTTCCAGGGTAGAGGGAGAGGCTCTGTGTAGGATAGACCTAGGGCACATAGGATTACCTGACCATAAGAGAGGAGGTGTACTATGAGAAAACCCCTCATTCATGTTGTGTTCCTAGTAGTGGTGAAGGAGTCTATGGATATATAGACTCTTCATGCAATTGTATCATTGACTGATGTCATTATCTAGCATGGCACTCAGTTAGTTGGAGAGGATGGATCAGTGCCTGTGCAACCTCCATCTTCATCATATGTGCCATTAGGATCATCCCATCCTGTGCCAGCTCCATTGTCATTAGATGCACCATTAGGATAATCTCATCCCTTGTGAGCTCCATTATCATCAAATACACTTGTAGGGTTAGCCCATCCCATTGAGCATATCTGCATCAATTATAATGGTATATGTGATGGGGTAGATAATTAGGTGAGTGTGGATGGTTTGACATCCCATTCATGTGTACATAGTGGGAGAAGATGTCAGGCATCCACTACAGATGATGTGGCCCTCATAGATAATCTATTTTCAATGGTGTATGGTACAGAGCTGACATAGGTTTGTTTAAACTTTTGTTTTGACATGTTATTTTAATTAATTACCTAAATCTATTAAATGTAAATAAAATTTTATGTATAGAAGAATCTAAATTGATACATGAATAATATGCATTGTAGGGTGCAGCTGGTGGTACAAGCACACCAAGGAGTTCTCATTATAGTAGACGTAGATGGGTAGCTCAAACACCTGGGGTAATGTTTTATAAATATTCATAAAATAGAATAGTACATTGTTCTGAAAAATATCATATCTTAATAATTTGTATGGTGGTAAATTACTGTATGTTTGTTTGCTATTGATTTATGGACAAAGATTTTTTTTAATGTAATTCAACTAAAGGAATTCACTCCCTTGTCTATCCATCATGACTCAAATTGATTTTAACTCCCACCCTCCATCCTTGGACTCAATTCAACCAATGCTGAACTCATACATAGACTCATACTCCAACCAATCACTTATTGGCTTCTGAATCAACCTTGAACATCATTCAGAACATCCAACCATTATTCTTTTACTCTTATTTCTTGTTCAAAATCATGAATACAATCTCTAATTGTTCACTGATTGTGAATATCATTAATCCTTCAATACACCTGCATGGCCTTCTGAAGACTCCAAACATATAACTTCTAAGACACCCCAAGAACCCCTCAACTTATCATAAGGTCCTTATCCTATTTTCTCAAAGCACATTTACTTGCTAGATCAGTAAACTTTACTCTTTGGCATTTCACTGTCATACTAGGACAATCCCCATATACTAGTCTATATCTTCACCATAGACATGAACCCATCTACACCCAAGGTTCATAAGCACATCATATATTTTCATCACTGCCCATACCACCTAATTTGATGCAAGTGTCAAGGGTATGATGATCCATTAACTCTCTATAAAGAGTGGAAAACCCTAACTCTCACACCTTTAAAAATTTATGCAAAACACAACCTCAATACCTGCCATGAGAATTATGAGTTGTAGACAACAAAGATGGGTTCATCCTAAAGAGGCTTACTAAGACCCAAGCCACTAGTCTTAGCAAAAATGGTTACAAGGCTTACAAGCCAACAAAATGATCAATGCAGACCTTAGACATCATGGAGGAATCAAAATGGACTTGGTCCATGCACACAATCAAACTGATTGAGACCTTTGAAGGCATTTACTAAACTATACACTCAAATGCTAGTAGCCATGTCCAGGCAGTACAGTCAAGATAACTTTGGAAAGACACAAAAGACTTAGGAATTAAATAATAGATTCAAATACCCTTTACTAAGATACATCTAAACTAGGAGCACCAAGGTTTGAGGGGTCAAAATAGAGGCTATGTTGAAGAATCTCATACTGGAGCAGAGGGCAAATTAGGCCTCCACTAAAGAAGGAAGTGCTAGAAAATGTAAGTTTCCTTCTGAAACCAATTGGAACACTTAGGTATTCACAAAACAACATCAAATCCACAATTAGGGCCCTTGGTTCTTGGTTCTCTAGAAGTTATACACTACTTTGTATATTCAAATTTGGTGCATACATTGAGATATACACCTAGGGCTCGATCATATGGCCATTTACTTGTATCAACACAAAAACAACTTGTATAATCTTTGAAAGCATATTACAAAGAAGCTTTTCACCAGATATTATCCAATTCCCATGGTGGAAACACTTCAAAGTTGAAAAACAATGTGAAACTCTTAGAAATTAACAAAAAATAGAGTCGTAGAGACAAAAATCATGATAACTGGAGTTATAGGTAAGATCTCTTCACCAAACTGGTTTCATTTGAAGGCTAAGACCTTGGAGAATTCAGATGATGTAACAAAAAGTATTTCTCTACACCCTATCTCTTTCTAGGGTATCCTATAGGTCTTTCCTTTGACCTATTTAGGGTTCTTGATTGACCCTAATCTTCCAAGGATCCTTTCCATAAGATCCTTCTCCTTTCAACTTTCAAACATCAATTTCAAACTCAAAACACTCATCACCTAGCCATGGACCTCTTCTTGCACCATCTTTACTACCTAACCCAACATGATCATAGACACTTCCACATGGAGAGCTAGGCTTCTAAGATGGAAATTAGATCCACTCCAATACCTACAAACACACTCTATAATAGAACCCTAAACGAGTTCCAAGAAACATGTATTTTTCACCCAAAATAGGGCTATAAGCAATTAGGCCTAATAAGGTATTTTTTTGCATATAACTCCAAAAATCCCTAAACAAAGTGGAAAACTAAGCTAATATCTAGACACCCTTTTCAAAGACCTTCAATATTTTCAAGGTCTTACCACCCCAATCTATCTGTACAGAGGGTTGCTACTTTTGTGCCTATTATTGAGGGTTTCACCATTTCTTGGACTTACCCACAAGGGTTTCTATTTCCACCATGAAGATTATCTCATAAGAAATTCCCATTGCATTTGGGACTTCCTCACACATGTAGCTACCTCCCCACAAGCTTTGATTGAAGCAATTAATGCTTTCAATCTCTCCTAACACCTCTGCAATTCTCGGTGATCCCTAGCCATGCTCCTCTAGGTCACCTAGGGCATCACTATACAATATGTACAAGGAGTCATATTCCCAATTCCACAAGCCCGTGCAAACTCCATGGTGGGAAGAGGATCTATGAACCCATTTTCAAAAGTTGCTGGGTACAGACCAGAGACTGTGCAAGAAACAAAACTATTTACACACACAAGGATTCTAAACACAAGTATAAACTAATCACATAAATAATTTAGTAAAGACAATAGTTACTACAATCACCAAGAAAAATCCAAAATTTAATCCATTAAATACCAATGAACTTGCAAAATGTCCAATTGTGACTGGTTTTTCCACATACATTCCATACAGTCCAATTTCCAAATTAACCAACCCCATGAAAAGGTTGAGGGAGGCCTTATAAATTTGACCAAGACCCCAACTTGATGGTTTCAGAAAATTATGAAACCAGTTTTCCCGAAGATGCAATTATGCAACAAATGTTGTCAATGTTGTCAATGACAACAATGACAAGTTTTACAACTTTTTGTGTTTTTCCTCTAAACTTGGTCAAACAACTCCAAAACTTAACCAAAAGCCTATCTAAGGTATTTAAACATAAAATAGGACTACAAACCACTCCCTTGTCCAATTTTTCACTAAAATGCATGAATACACCCTTTTGTCACCATATAGGCAACATGAACCCAACTAGACAAATGTGCTTGCAAAGAAGGTCACTAAGGACATAATAAGGCCTCCTAATCTGACTCACCACACTCTAGGACACATCTAGTCCCCTTATTGCACTATTTCTTTGGCTAGGACCACTACAAGAGAAAACAACATTAGGAACCCTAGGTTACAATTTATCCCTACCTAGGTGTAGGACCTAGGCGCTCCTACACCACTAGCCAAGTCGATTTTATGCAGAGTTGAAGCCCATGAACATAATAAATATCCCATGACCATAGTGTACCAAGTGGCTTATAAGTGCCCAAACTTGGAACTAGGTCTCACAATTGGATCTCAATGATAGACTAATTATAAAGCCTTGAACTACAAGATGTCTTGGGTCCCTTTGTGCCAAGTGCACTGAGAAAATCAAGGGTATGCAATCTTCATGAGACTCCATGAGCTAAGAGGTGCTCCTGCACCATACTCTCAACCTAAACGCACTCTAAATTCCTCCATGCTAAGGGTAAACACACTAGAACATACTCACTACCAGGCTACAACAGTCCCATTACCTGCTGCAAAAGTGGTCCTAACCTTTGATCCCCATGAATACAATCCAGACCATCCTTCTCTAACTGTGACTACAAATTTGTTAAAGAATAGTCTTGTGTGTGAAAGAAGAGTTCAAAATTTTATATTGTAATAATGGTTCATAAAATTTGATTATAAACTTGTGATAATAGAATTGTGGAGCATAATCATTTGTGGAATTCAAGTGAATCATAATCTTCATTGTAAACTATTGCTTATATATTTATTTGGTGTTTTATAGGGCTTTTCAAGGGCTCAGATTTCTGAGATTGAGGATTTC
Organism: Thuja plicata; assembly: GCA_018584345.1. Classification (NCBI taxonomy): domain Eukaryota; kingdom Viridiplantae; phylum Streptophyta; class Pinopsida; order Cupressales; family Cupressaceae; genus Thuja; species Thuja plicata. The sequence goes on along the minus strand of MU227576.1, from coordinate 436,994 downwards.
ACCCTTTCTGCCATTGACTTTGGCTTACAGAGCTATGTGGTATCATATTTTGCACACCTCTTGTTTATAGTTTTAATTGAACCCATGCGGTATCATATTATTTCTCTTATGTTAATTTTGTTTTGTTAGCCTACCCCACCAAGCT
>MU227576.1:412944-429411 GCA_018584345.1 Thuja plicata | reverse complement strand
CTATTCACCTAGACCAAGTTTGATCATCCTTGTCATCTTCCAAGTGGAGTGAAAACACAACATGTCCACTCAACTAAATGACAGAACGGATATCAAACTTAAATACATTATTTGCAAACAATTAAATGCAAAACAAATTTAATATCAAATGTAAGGAAATATACAAGTTTGAGACACCTTATTCCTAACACCAAGAAACACTAGGAATGGATAGGAGTCTTCATTGGTTCATCTTCACATATTTGTAATCATGGTTATATCCTAGAGACCAACCATTCATTTTTAGTAGATTTGTCTTATTGTAAAATCAATCCATCTAAGGTGTCTTTATAAACCTAAGGTTGATTAGACTCATGACCTATGATAGGATAAGTAGGTCTGATGTTTTTTTTCTAATAAATCTCCTACTATAGGATCTAAGGGTCATCTAAGTCCTTTCAATAGGTCTAGAGGTTCTAATAGCAACATTTTGCAACATTGTCAAAAGTTGCACAAATGTTGTCAAGCAACTTTTAAAAGTTGCTATGTGTAGACACCTAAAATTTACCAGGTGTATCTCAAGCTTTCCAAACTATAAATCTCAGCCAAATGCCTTAAAATCTCATCTCAATGCAAATCAAATGGACAAAATTCAAATCAAATTAAAATATCAAATAATCATGAAATCAAATAATTAAATGCAAAGCCTAAAGGGATTAATCAAATTATGCAATTAATTTTTTCAATTGTATAGTTCAAATAAAAAAGGATCAAATCCAACCCAATCACCCTTCTATGGCTAATTTAATTAAATGATGGAGTTATTTAATTCCTAATATCTTTGAGACAACCAACCAACTTTCCCTCCATTTGCAAACAACTCAAAGCTTTTGAGTTAACCAAACTTTGATCATGACTAAGTCACTCTACCCCCTACCCTTGGGAAAAAGCTATAAATACAAGAAATTTCCTTTGTATTTGGGATCCAAGAATTTTAAGAGCAAAAGCATCATTATTATAGGCACATTGAGAGCATATGAGGAGTATTTTGAGAGATTTTTGAGAGAATTTTAGCATTTGCATTATATCTAGCATATCATGTTTAGGAGCATTTGTTATTTTCTCATATAATCTTGGAGCATTTGTGAGCATTTTGAGCATTCTAGCTAGATTTGAGCATTTAGTTTCATACATATCTCGTTCTAGGATTGTCCTTGAGAGAGATTAAGCTTGAGAGCTCTCTTAACAAAGGTTGGATAGAGAACCATGAGATGATATAGATTGTTTTAGCTTCAATTCTTAGATTAATTTGTTTATCTTTCTATAGAATTGTAGTTTTTAATCTTAATTTCATGAAGGTGTATTTTCTTACACACATAATGGTGCCCACCGAGGGGCTCTAAGCCTCTGTATTAACATTTTTATCATAACATTTGGTGTGTTTGCTTGGTTTTTGGTGTTTTTCTTGTAGAAAATAGGAGAAGAGCCCTGTATGCTATGCCAAGTACCACCTATGAATAAAAAAACACCGGCTATGGAGCTTGATTCATCTTCATCTTTCCTTCTGCTGTCGCGTCAGATATAAAGTGGGCCACCTGTTAGATAAATCATGCCGCTTGTCAGATAAAGTGCACCGCCTGTGAACTTTCAACAGCCGCTTACTAGCAATTTCTGACTGCTCTTTATACTTTCTGCACCGCTTGTTATTTTTATTTTACTACCTGTGGTATTTTTAGGGCCGCGTGTTAAAAGTTAAAAGCCACATTTAAAGTTTAAAGTTACACTTACTAACATTTTGTAGCTATTATTTAGCTGTAAAATGTCGCGTAGTAACTTTTGCTTCAAATCAGGTTTTGGTTAATTCTGTCACTTTTATAATTCTCTATATTTTTTTGTTCTACAAATGAAAAATCACCCCAAGGTGCAGAAACTAGAGAAGCGGGTCTCAAGGCCTAGCAAGGAGGTAAGAGCTAAAACCAAGAATGATAAAGAGATTTATAATGCAAATTTGTTAGAGAGTTTTTTTGAGGAAGAACATTTATATGATCATTATATTAAGGTGTTCTTTGCCTATAAGAGAAAATTTCCTACTCTCTAAATAATTTTGCATCCTTACTTTCTTTAAAAGCTTTAATTTATAAGTCATTCATTTGAAAGAGCTTTAGGAGGTTTTTGTGTCTTTTAAGGTTTTTCAAGTTTTCTTCTCTTTGTTGTGCTTTGTGTTGACTAACTTGTTGGAGGAGATGGAGTGGGAACGATCGCCACTAGGTGAGTAAAACAACAAAGCCAAATACTCAAAAATGTGCCTAGCCTTTGCTAGCTTTGAAATTAGGTACTTATCTCATCAACCTTGCATTTAATTAAATTGTGGCTTTCTTTAAATCTACCATAAGTAGAAAATCCTTTATTTCATCCAAATTGAACAAGCATTAGGCATATGCTCTTCACTTTTCAAAGTGAATCAAAAAGCCAAACGTGAAAAGATAATTTGGTAGAAGGACAAGGATAGGCAAATTGAACCACACATTTCAATTCTAAGAACCTCCTTTTTAAGGGGTTGAAAATGAACAAAACTGTTTGAAGTGTTTAGAACGAAAAGAAAACAATAGGGATATGCTCTTCACTCTTTGAGTGAATCAGATTCCCAAACTTGTTGGACTGAGTTCATTTCCCATTTTTTATGAACATGCTAGCTAAATAGAGCTTTAAAGGGTCTGCCTCTTGAGAATTGCCTTACGATGATGGTGAGAGGGAACGACCCAAAGTGGGAGATATTTGCTTTTACCGCAATGTCATCTGACCCACTATAAATAATGCACTTTTCCTTAATCAGAAAGTGACTAAAACTTGTGCAAGCCATCCTCACTTCCTCTAGTAGTCCTTCGGGATTGCGCAAAATGATACTTTTGTGCATGTGGGAAGCCCTCAAAGGGGTAAAGGATCTTGTCAAGATTTAGACCGAAATAGGTTGAGACCTGATAAAATAGCAGACCTACCTTTTTAGAGCCATGTTTAAAAGCCAAATTTGTTGATGCTAAGGTAGATTGCTTGGAAGATATTATTGTGCAAACTGGTTGAAACATCCAAGAACATACACTTTTAGTGTGGTTTTTAGGGATATGGTGCAAATTTTACGTGTGTTGAGTTTGTATTTCATTTTCATGCAAGAATACTTTTGATAAATCTGATTAGAGACATTAAAGTTTTAAACCCTGAAAACATCATTAAAATTGACAAAATCAATCCTGATCAGCAAAGAGCCACATATAATCATTGTAGAGCCACTTAAAAACAAAGCTGGGCCACTTATCAAACACAAAATGCCACTTGATAACATCAAACAACCACTTGTTAACTGGAAAGAACCGCCTAACAATATTCCAAAAATGTTTGGTAAAAGACAAACGCCACCTGCCAAGTACAGAATGCCGCATACAAATTTTCCAGTTACTGCGTAGTATCATTTAAAGGCCGCCTACACACAGGTAAGAGCTGCCTACAATCTTTAAAAGGAAAATAGTGGGTATCTGTCGAAGGATTGAAAATAAGAAAATTTCATTTTTGGGTACCCTTTTGGACGTTCTACCACCATGAATACCTAACTTGATCAAAATCTGCCTCTTGGTTGTATTTCCAGTTTTGGGTCTATTTCTTGAGTTTTCTGTTCTTCACTCTGGTTTCATGCTTGGAAGCTGAGGTCTCTCAGTTCTTGTGCCTTTTCCCTATCGAATTTTTCATGTTTTCAAGTCTAAATCAATGAGAATGTGCTAAAACCTTGAAACCCTAGGTCTTGTTTGGTGTTTCAATTTGAAAAGAAACCCTAAGGCATTTTTCGCTTATATTTTGCTATTACTTTTTGATTCACTTAATTCATGTGTTACAATATGATCACATAGTTGCATAACTTAAATGGCATATTCCCTTTTTCTTTCTGATTTGGCGATTAGCTTGTGTCACATAGTCTCACTCATAAATAGAATATTCCCTTAGCTTTATACGACTTCGTGATTTCTTCATATCGCGTAGTCACAGAATGACTAAACAAGTCAACAGTATATGAAGGGACCCATAGATAGGTCGTGATGTCACAAGAAATTAACAGTAGTTAAATATTTATCACAAGACATCATGATTTCTTTATGTCTCTTAATCACTAGATTGGTTTGAGGTTAAATAAATTGTGCAAAGATTTAGTCGCATAGTCTCTAGAATGAATGGCAGTTAAAGGAAAATGACTCAGACTTCATGACTAATTGTATGAAGTTGAAATAAAGCACAGTCGGGTTGTCGCCAGATTCAGAAGATGACTCAACTTTCCATTATGTGATATAGAAACAAATGATCTTGAGACATGTGTCAAAAGGTAAGTGGATTTCAAGAACTTATCTCGTGGTCACCAAAAAGGAAAGAATTCATTCAGCAACTACGAGACTAAGTTAAGGGCTTCTGTTTGTTGCAAAGTCTTTGAAGATTTGGAGGGTATGATGGATTACTTGGTGACTTGGCAGGAGCTGTTGGATGAAGAGATTAAAAGATCCTGTGGTAGTCACAAATTCTGAGAATAAGAGGGTCCAAAAGGAAAAGTGCTCGCGACTTGGAGCTAAGGGTATGTTGCGAAGTCATCAGATGAAATAAAGGGCAAGGTACCTGTTGCATTGTCTCTAAGAGATTTGGTACTTAACATTTTGTATTTTGCAATGGGGTGACTAAGGGTAGTCATGGGGTCTTGCAAAGGAAAGAAAACATTTAGCAACTGGGAGATAATCGTGAAGGCTAAAAGTGATGGTTAGTCATGTAGTCTCTGAAAAGGATGTGAGTTAGTGCTAACCATTTGCGACTTTGATTTCTTCATTGTCGCGTCATCACGAGATCATAACTTTGGCTAACAAAGGTAAGGAAAGTTGTATAGTCGCTGTGTCTCCAAACAAATCATGGGTTAAAGACTTGGGTCAGTGACAGAGAAATTGTATGCAGTCGCGTGGTCGCCTGATACCAAATATTAAGAAAAGGTGGTAGTATCTGATATGACAATGTGAATTATTTAATGTCCAATAACAGGCTTAGATTTTGATTACTGTGCAAAAAGGGGTTATCTGAGATGTATGACAGAGAGCCAATCGTATCAAGACATGTCATCTCATTTGAATTCTATAACATTTTTCTGGGGATTTAGTTTTATGAATTTGATTTCTTGTCACGCTCATGGAACTACGGCTAGGTTTTCAATGAATTTTGTAGTATGTTGAATTAAAGATAGAATTGACATTTTTCAAATAATGAGCCATGTACTTGGAATGGATACCATAAAGAGCTGATTGTGTATTCATTTTCATTCATCTTGCTTTTAGAATTTAAAAACGAAGAGGAGCTAAGTATTCTGAAAGAGAGGAGAATCAAAGAATTGTAGAGTTTTCTATTGCTTAAAAGTCATTATTTCCTGAGAATTGTGCACAGGGGAGTAAGTGAATCTCGGAGATAGAGTTGTTTCAGTATCGGTAAAGAAGAAGAGATTCAAGCATGGTAAACATGAGCAGAGCAGTCAGTGTAGCTTCGACCAGTGCTGGAGGTGAAAAGGTAGAAGGGGAGGTAAAGGGAAAACCAAACTATTCTGATGATTTTCTCAGGTTGCTTCCTGGTTCGACTCAAAACAAAAGAGCAAATGCTAATGTGTTCATAGATGATTATTGTAATGTGAGAGATGCTAACACTCTAGGAACAACAGGTTTTTTACTTTTCTCTTACTTCTACAAGAATTCTGATAAAGCTATCCCAATGTCAAACCCTTGGACTTGTGGTTTGGCTAAATTAATTGTTCCTGATGTATACATAGATGTAGATTTATTCCTAGATCTTGCCAGCCATTATAATGTTTTGGCTAAAACAATTAAAAGGAGTGATGGCACTGCTCTGCTGATCCTTAACAAAAATTCATTCATGCAAGCTTTTGGCTTATATAGCACTATGTCTACCAGAATTGACGTGACAAAGTAGGAACAGAGATATAATTTGAAGCCTGGTATTGCTAGAGGCCAGTTGTAGAAACATATTTTGAAGGAAGTGAGAAAGTATTTAGATCCTATGTCTGGGACAAGCCCATATTACTACAAGAATTTACACTTCTACATTAAGTATATCGCCTATGCCCTATGTAGAGTGCTAGGGATAGATGGGGAAGCAGATAAGATCAATGTTGGGATATTGATGATGGTGCTGGATTTATAGGAGGTGCACTCTAGCACTAGTTATGATTACATACAAAATATCATAGATCAGATGCATGAGGTATTCATTGCAACTATGAAGAAGTTGAAAGACCCTAAGGAAAAGGAGCCTAAGTTTCTCCATTATTCCATTCTTATGCATCTCCTATTATACTTTAATTTTGTGATCATGGATCTAAATAATTTGGCTCCTCAAAGGTTTTACCAAGAAGGACCTAATCCTATCCAATTCTGGGTAAGGGTCTAGAATTATACGTCTAAAGATTGTGAATATTGTGCTTTTCAAAATTGGATTGTGTATCCAATTGTACAAATTCTGGGAACTAGCAGGACAAGGCTCCCAATTATGGTCATGCAATTATTGAGGCCAAATGAGTATATGGATAAGTGGGAGGGAAAACATAATTGGGGTGATTTCTTATTGGAAGAAAATTATACTATCATTAGGGTATATGGGTGTATTCATCCACCTCATCTCTTACCTTACTATGTACCAGCAAGAGTGGCTGCAATGGAGCTTATATGGCAGCTATTGTTAACAGACAATGAGCATTTTGCACCACACAAGAAGGGGAATTTGACCCCTAGACAGTTTAGAATTTATAATTTTACAATTGGTAAAGGTGCTATTGATGCAGTAAGTCGGTGGTTGGAAGGGTGCAAAATGGGGGTAGCTTCTTATAGATATATTGACTTGGAAGGCTTCATGGCAAGGGTGAGAAAATTGTATACTCCTACAATCCCCAATACCAATGTCCACTGTGAGTGCATAGAGGAAGATGAAAAAAGGAAAATTCTGGATGAAGATGAGATTCAGACAAGAAGAATAAGGATTCAGGAGTTGCTGAATCTTGAAAGACAAATTAAAAGAAATGGATTGGCTTTTGGAGGTTTTAACCCTGATCTCCCATATTTTGACAAGATTAAGGCCATGATAGACAATTATTATGTGCTTATCGAGCAACTTGATACTGTTCTTGAAAAGAAAGGTGCCCAAGGGCCAGATCATTTAGAGTCCAAATATGATAGTAGTAGTGACAGTGATTATGCATGTCCAACTAGAAATGTTCCACCATAGCAAGATGTTGCTGAAGTACCATAGCTGCAGGGAACAGAGGGCCACATTGTTGACTTAACATTGGCCACACAACCTGATGACATAGAAGAGCCTGCTACTAAGAGGTAGAAAATGGAAATATGTCAGCCTTCAGTTGAGGGACAAGATAAGAAAAAGGATAAGGCTAGAGCCCTAGTACCTGGGAATAGGTTATATGATCATAACCTAAGGAAATTGATTGGGGAAGGAAAGAAGCAATAGCCTGATTTGGAGGAGGAGGTTGAATTACCTCTTAAGGCCTATGTTGATGAAAGATTGATCCATCAACAACAATTTTTGAATGATGATAACTTTGTCAAAACTAAGGAGTTTAAAGACTTCCTAAGATGGTACAAGAAGGAGCAGATAAGAGCTCAATTGACAATTGATGTCAAAGAGACAATAACAAATGAGGCTTTAGTGGCTCTGCAGTCTTATGATCCTAAAAGTGAGGATATTTCACCCGAAGAGGCCAGGAAATTGGTGCTAGGCAGTGGTATATTATTGGCTGAGGGATGGGATTTGGAATCTTCCTTCATAATTGACAAGATAAGAAAATAGCCAGATCTCAAAATGGCCAGTGAAGTTCATATGGGAGATGTAATTGTCTGATAAGTGTAGCACATTGTTAGAAGAGACAAGTGCATTGGCTAAATATTGAGAGATGTGACATACAAAATTGCACCAGTAGGATTAGGTGATAAAAAGATTGATGAAGGAATTGGAAGAGAAGCCTGAGGTGGTATATGTGCTTGCACAACCACCACCATTGCAGATTGAGGATAAAGCCAGATCAGGAGAGGTGGTTGAGGAAAAGGTTGAGGGAGAAAAGGGAAATGAAATTGCTTTGAGAGCATTAAGAGGTGTTTTACAACATAGAATTGAAATCTTGAAGGATAAAACTGATTTTGTACTTAATGCCTATAACAAGTTGCCAACTTTGCATGCTAAGGTCATGGGGTATCTTGCTATCTTAAACCCCTATTTTACTAAATGGTCTACCAGGGTACAATTGTTTGAAAAGATAGCATCTTTGCAAACCCTAAGATCAGATTTGTCAGAGATAGTGATAGAAGTTGAAGATGAGATCAAAAGGGTCAGTATTGCTCTCTCATTATTTAAAGGCAAATTGAACCACATAGAGTTTAAATTAAGCCTCTTTTCTGATGACTTTAATAGATTTGTTCCTTCCTTAAGGGGAAATGATGATGAAGTAAAGGCTTTAGATGCCTGGAGAAATGAATTTGATTTCAAGATGCCTAGTGATGAAGCATTTATCTTGGGAGCAGATGTCAATATTGAGGGATTCAATAAGATATTGGATGAAGCTTTCAAGGAAGAAACTGACATCAACAAGTTTCTAGTAGATGTTAAGAACATCACTGATGTTAGATGGGACAGGAAAAAGGTACAAATATAGAGTACTCAAGACTTGAAATGGCCATCAAATGATGAAGTGAAAGCATGGGAATTCATGACCACGCCCAAGAGAAAGAAGCCAATAGTTGAAGATGAAATCTTGGACGAAGAGTAGGGGTGAACACTTGGCGCCTCACTATTGAAGATAAAGAAGTTAGTTATTACAAAGGGAGAGTGTAGGTGAGTATGTAAGCATGATCATCTAGACTCGACATAAATACTACCAGCTACCATATATACAAATCAGTTTCAAGTTGCCAGATCGGGAGAAGAACAAAGCATATTTGTTTTCATCTTTTGACTTGGTCATTCCACTGCTTCTTCTCTCTATTTTTGTCTTTTCTATAGTTTTAGGGTTAGGTTTTCTGACCATCCAAGGCTTGTTGCATCCTAAAGAAAAGGATTCCAAGATGGTCAAAAACCTATAAATAGTAAAAAGTTGTAACTGTAAAAAAAGGGGATGAAATATATTGAAAAATCAGACTTTCTAAATTGGTGTCTCTTTTCAAGCTTCAAAGCTTTTTCATGTATGGAAGCAGGATCATATCAATAAAATACGGTGCAATTTTACTCTTCTCTATTTTTGTCTCTTTATTTCCTGTGTATGATTTTTTTTTTTTTAATGTTTAAGTTTGCAAGGCATTCTGAAGCATTTTGGTTACGAGGTAACTATTTGATTACTTACAAGTTTCTTTCATATAAAGAACTAAGTTTTGTGAGTAGTTGTAGGAAACATAACAGTATTCAAAGATCTAATAATACTATTTTAGAGGTAACTAGGTAATTTTTAAGGCAACTTATCTGAATTGCATGTGGGTTGTAAGGAAACTTACAATATTTTGTTTCTATGAGATTTTAGTTTATTGACTCTGTAACCCAAAGGACAGGCACTGATCTAGAATTTGGTCTGATAATCCATCATCATCTAATATTTTCAAAACTATTCAATACCATTTTAATCAAAATACTTTTGTTACTAAGAACAAACAAACTGAACTCAGTAAGGACTCATGTCAGCAGGATAGTGTCCATTTTAGTGATTCCTTGAAGAGTGAATCAATTAGGTCATCCCTCCTAAAGTAAAAGGAAGAAGGATGAAAGTCCTTATCTCATTGGTTTATGTTATTCAAACCATTGTCTGGCTTATAATACTCTATTTCAAATTAATCATTGCAATCTCTCAAGTATTATATAAGTTGCTACAGTGAGGTTTTGGGTGCATAACCAGTGAATCAACTAATCCACCAAATACATAAGCTAAAGTATCAGTAATCTTTAAAAGGTAATACCTGCCTGAGTCTGTGGAGCTCAAAAATGAAGGAGGTGATAATAGATATCCCTAGTGTTATTAAATACCCTAGCAATTAGCCTTTCTCGTTCCTAAAAGAGGTTGCGTACAAGTGTACAAGGTATACTGTCATCATTAGGTAAGTGTTGCAAGAAAAAGAGCTAACAAATTGGTGACTCTGCTGGGGAAGTAAGATGCAAAAATCTTGTTAAAGTAATCAGACATCTCTGGTCTTTCAAAGAATAAATTTTTACAAATAATCTTGGTGGTTGTTGTCATATTATCCTTTGATAAGTATTCATTCATCCCAATTTATTGGGTGGTGACTCTAAAAGAGAATCTCTGAGATTAGTTCAAGGTAAATAAATGTCTTTTGGAATGAATACTAGGTCAAGGGTGAGAACTAATCCTGAAAGGGTATTACATGATGGACTCCCATCATCCTCAAGAATGGGAATGTCTTGGAGGAAAAAGAGAGATCAGGTTAATATGGATGAAACCCCTCCAAGAAATAGAGAGGGTAATGTTAGGAGAGACATGAATACCAATCAACGCTCTCATGATGGAAATACTTCAGAGTATGAAGAGGCTGCTAAAAGAGTATTGGACACTCCCACAGTCACTTCTACTTCAAATGAGAGAGAAAATGCTCCTTCAGATATGCTAGCAAATGAAGAAAAGTTCATTTTGAAACAGCTCGCCCTAGTTCAACAAATGAAAAAGGAGAGAGAATTAAGAAAGAAAAAGAATGAACATAAGGATATGGACAAAAATAGAAAAGGATCTTCAAAACATCAAGTTATGAAAGATACAGTAAGGTTTCAGAAGGACTAAGAAATACCTTTCACTCATAAGGTTTCTATTTTACATATAAATAAAGGTAAACAAAAGATGAGTGAACATAAAGATCAAGAACCTAAGTTTCAGAAGCCTTTGATAGAACAAATGTCCAAGTTAGAGATTGACTTGGAAAGGTTGAGAGTTGAAAAGGAAACCATGGAAAAAATGTTAGAAAAGGCTCAAATGGAAGCTATAACAATTGAAATGAAGAAAAAGATAGATTTTTTGCAGTCTTCAAAGTACTCTCATACTGGACCTGGAGATATTATAGCGTCTAAAACTAAAGCTACTACTTCTAAAGAGGATGATAGCTTTCAAAGAAAACCATTACATATTGAAAGATACAAACAGTTTAACTTTTTTGGTATCCCTGGATACTCTAATGCTTTTCCTAAGGATGTGGGTGATGTGGGAGAAAAGCTCCCAAATTTTGCAGGTAATAATGTTATTTCTTGGGAAACACATTTAAGGAAGTTCATCGATTTTGTTGATGACTTGAATATCACCCATGAGGATGTATTAATGAAATTATTTGTTCAGTCCCTAGTGGAAGATGCAAGAGAATGGTTTAGGAGTCTTGCTAACGGATCAGTTGTCTCTATGGATGAGTTGATTGAATTGTTTAAAGATTAGTATGGAGACAAAACAAATAAGGGCTTTTTATTGAATGAGTTCAATAATATCAAGAAAAATTACAATGAGGAGGTTACGGAGTTTAACACAAGATTTCAAAGAGCTATGCACAAATTATTTCAGAAGATAAAGCTAGATGAGGAAGTATGTTTAGAAACTTATTTGAATGCTTATGATTCCAAAATGGGATATGCTCTATGAGATAAAAACCTTAGGACTCTTACTGATGCTTATAAAATAGCAGTCAATATTGAAATGAACATAAGAGTATCTGGTAAGTTAAATAGGAGGGATGATTTTAGGTTTAGTAAGAGCAATCTAAAAGAACCAGAGTACAAAGAATATAGAGCCCCTCAAAATAATAGACCTTCATATAATACTACTTACAATCCTCAGAAAAGAATGCAAAACCATCCATATGGAACTTAGTTCAAAGATGGGAAGCCTGTTGTTACATCAAAGAAAGAAAAGACAGACAATAAGACTCCAGATCCTCTTCATAGAAATTTTGTCCATTTCTGTAATGATGATACTTGGCGTGAAGCTTGTGAGGCTCCTCATAACCCCAATTTTTGTGTTATTTCATTAGATTTAAAAGAAAATGAGGAACAAGAAAATGATGAAGGTGAACAGTGTGATCATAGTATGACAAATACTTATTCATTCCATGATATTGATTCAAATAGTGAAGAGGAAAATCATGATTCTTATGTTTCACAAAGGAGGGTTGAGAATTGCCATCAACAGTTCTTATCTGACAGTGAAATTGATGAAAGTTATGATAGTATAAGATGTTATGCTCAAGATGGTCAGGATGTTCCACTCATAAGGAAAGCTTCAGATGAAGAAAAGGCTAGAATTACTACGGATTTAGTGAACAAAGCTAGAAGCAATTACCACTTAAGGAATAGGGTGGTGGGTGGTATTGGTAGCCAACCCTTAGGTGTCTTTATAAAGGAGAATAACATAGACACTAAGTATGTTCAGAAAAAGGAAGGACCTAGTGAAAATGTAAATAAACATAAGGTCAAGATTATCACAAAAGTTGTAGAGCCAAATTTTATACAGGATGAAGAAGATGTAAAAAGTCAAGAAAAAATTATTTCTATTCAAAAGATAGAAAATAAAAAGTTAAAAGAGTCAATTAAAAAGGAACACCATGAAGAAAATGATGTTATTATTGACAGAATAAAGTATTCAGATATGACATACACTCATGTAGATATGGGTCAATGTTTGTCCCAGATGACAGTTAAGGTTCCATTTCTGGAAATGATGAGGATCAAAGAACATAAGGAGAAAGTAATGTCATTAATAAATAGTGTACCCACAATAAAGGTTCAAAGTCCAGTAGATGTTTCTAAGAAGCCAACTACTAAGGGAAATGAAGAAGAGGTGTTGACATCTGAAATTCATCAAATATTCTTAAATGCAACTTCTTCCCCAAAAGTTGTTGACCCAATTTTTCTCTCATTGATAATTAATGATAAAATGCTCAAGAATTGTATGATTGATTCGGGAGCTTCTAATACAGTTATGCCAGTTGAGATAATGAGGGAAATGGGGCTACAAGTTGATACACCTTATGCAAGATGTAGAGCTATGGATTCTAGAGAGGTCCCTGTAATTGGTACTATTGAGGCTATGCCTTTTAGACTAGCAGTTTGCCCTGATGTAGTGATGACTATGAATGTTCTTGTGGTTGACATACCACCTCATTATGGCATGTTGCTATCAAGGAAATGGAGTGCTTCAATGGGAGGTAGTATACAAAATGATTTATCATATGCTACTTTTAACATTGCTGGAGAAGATGTTAAGGTCTTGAGGGAGAGCAGAAATTCCCACATGATAGAAAAATTTGAGGACACTAACGTTAACTATTGCATTGACGTAGACATGGAAAATTTCATAATACAAAAAGATGAACTTTATTGTCATGATCAGGAAGCTGACCCTTCGAACAAAGAATTAATCTTGCAGAAAGATGGATTATGGAAAATGTACTTTGATGGTGCTTTCTCTAAAGAAGGATCAGGGGCAGGAGTATTGTTGATATCCCCATCAGGTACAACTTTTAAGTACTCATTTCTATTAGCTTTCCAATGTACAAATAATACTGCAGAATGTGAGGCTTTATTCTTAGGACTTGAAATTGCTATCAAACATGGTATAAAATGTTTAAAGGTTTATGGTGACTCTAAGTTAGTGGTAGCACAAGTCAGATCCAAATATGTTGTAAAGAATGATAGACTAAAAATGTACAAACATGCTATTTGGGATCAACTAGAGATGTTTGATGCTTTTCATATAAATTGGTTAGAAAGGTCAAAGAATATTATGGCTTATTTTCTAGCAAATGTTGCTCTGAAAAATGATGATTTGACCTTACATGGAGTATCAATACTGGAAGTCAAAACAAGACCAGTTGTTCCAGACAACATATACAACTGGCAGGTGTTCCAATATGATCAAGATATTTTGAGTTTCATGCAGTGTTTGGTTCAGTATGAAAACCAGAGCATAGATTGCAGTTCCTTACTAGAATCAACTGATGGAAAGGACTACATCTTTGGAAATGAAGTTGTCTAGTTAAGTTCTAATCAAATTCCTAGGGGTTTGGTTGAACTTGAAGCATTGTTTATAAGTCAGGAAAATGATTCAGCAAAGCTAAGCAATGCCAACATTGAGGATTTAGAAGAAATAAACTTAGGATATGAAAATAGTCCTCAAATAGTTTATATAGGAAAAGGTTTAGACTCTCATGTAAGGACCAACTTGATCAAGTTATTGAGAAAATACAAACATGTCTTTGCTTGGGCATATGAGGACTTGAAGGCATATAGAGAAGACCTTTTCAGAATGAAATTCCTTTGAAATCAGATGTGAAGCCATTTGGATAGAAACAAAGGCCTATTAACCCCTTGTTGGCTCCCAAGATGCAGCAAGAGTTAATGGAACTCAAGGATGCTGGGATAATCCATCCCATTAGACATTCAACATGGGTATCAAATCTAGTGCCATTTAGAAAGAAAAATGGTTACATCAGATTATGTGTTGATTTCAGAAACCTCAATATTGCTTCATTGAAAGATAACTATTCACTGCCTAATATGGAAGCAATGTTGCATAGGGTGACTGGTTGTGAATTGTTGTCAATGATGGATGGTTTTTCAGGTTACAACCAGGTTTTAGTCAGAGAGTCAGAGTAGTATAAAACTGCATTTACTACTCCATGGGGAACATACGTATATATCAAGATGCCTTTTGGTTTAATAAATGTAGGGACAACTTTTCAGAGAGCTATGGATGTTTCTTTCAAAGAGTTTATTGATCTATTCATGGTTATTTATCAAGATGACTTAACAACATATTCCAAAAGGGCTATTGATCATTGTGATCATTTGGGTAAAATTTTTAATAAAGCATTGGAATATGGTGTTTCATTAAATCTTAAGAAATGTCATTTTGCAATCAAAGAGGGAAAGTTGCTTGGACATATAGTATTTAGAGAAGGGGTAAGAATAGACCCTGAGAGAGTAGAAGCAATTCAAAAGGTGATTGCTCCAAAAAACTTAAAGGGTGTACAATCTTTCTTAGGAAAGATTAACTTTGTCAGAAGATTTGTAGCCAATTTTGCTAAAATTGTTAAACCCATTATAAAATTACTAAAGAGAGATGCCAAGTTTGTTTGGAGTGAAGAGGCTCAACAAGCTTTTGAAAGGATAAAAAAGGCAGTGCAAGAAGCTCCAGTGTTGAAATCTCTAGATTACACTAATCCTTTCTCTTTGTTTTCATTTGCATCATTTCATACAATTGCTGCTATATTGCTTCAGAAAGATGAACAAGGATTTGAACATCCCATAGCTTTTTATAGTAGATCCTTGCAGGCTACAGAGCTTAACTATGAAATAATGGAAAAGCAGGCATATGCATTGGTAAAGGCTGTGAAGTCTTTTAGGCCCTACTTGGTTTGTGCTAAGGTGTAGGCTTATGTTCCTCATTCAGCAGTAAAGGATATTCTTGTTGGAAACAATTGTTTAATTGTGTATTGTCCTTGATGTTACACAAATGTCATATCAGTCATCAGACAAAGTCTACCGAGCTCAGAATGTCATATCAGGCAGTTAACCGAGTCTACCGAGTTTAGACGGTAAGAGAAGCAATTTACAGAGTCTACCGAGCACTCCAGAATACTATATCGAGAAGTTAGTTACTACCGGGCTCACTCGATCAACAAAAGAAATTCAGTCTTTACCGAGTTTAGTCGGTCATCAAAGAATATGTGAAGGAAAGTCAGTGCTTACCGAGTTCAGTCGGTTACCGAAGGATTTAGCAGAATCGGCAGTGTTCACCGAGCATCAGTTGGAATATCATTTCTGGTCAGCGTCGGCCTCCGAAGGTTATTATTTGTGTTAAATGTGTATGCAGCCGACTAATGTAATATCTATTAATTGAAACTTGTAATTGGGCTGACTTGATAACCTGAAGGGTATATATGAATGATCAAGTTGCGAATTCAGAAGTGTGTAGAAATGAGAAGTGTGGAAATGTGAAGAAGCAGAAATGTGCGAATTCTGATGAAGGATTAGTGATATCCTTGAGGTGCTGCAAAGATATATTTGATTAGTAAGGATCTATTGGCACAGAACAGAGATCTGTAACAGCAAAGATAAGTTGCATTTAATTTAGGTCACTTCATTGTTACTTTCTAACCATTGTAGCAGTGATACCGAAATCTCTTAACAGAGTTGGTCTAACAACCATTTTGTAAATCCTCTAACAAGGTGACAATTTAGTTGAATTGCTCTAAAGACCTCTCACAAGGCCACTCCTCACAGGGTGATTAAATCCTCTAACAGGTTCACACCTAACAGTGTGTTTTGTAACCTTTAACAGGGTTGGCTCCTAACAAAGCTCACTTCAGAAGAGTGAAAATCAGTAACTAGTTACATTGGTGGTTTTCCCAAATTGGGTTTCCACGTTATATC
>MU227576.1:394143-408633 GCA_018584345.1 Thuja plicata | reverse complement strand
GTTGGCTCCTAACAGAGCTCACTTCAGAAGAGTGAAAATCAGTAACTAGTTACATTGGTGGTTTTCCCAAATTGGGTTTCCACGTTATATCTGGTGTTACTTGTGTTCATGTTATTTGTTTTATGCAAGTCAATAACTGTGAATGTTTAATGAACAATAATAAGTTAATTTACCGAGTAACAACATATATATTGAAGACATCTAAGGGACTTGTGGATTTATTTTTGTGGTAACTGATTCACCCCTCCCCTCTCAGTTACTCCATCTATATTTCCAACAATTCTTACACAGCTAGAGTTAACTGGCAAGAGGTGCAAGTGGATTACAAGAATTCAAGAATTCAATCTGGAAATCAATATCACCAAATTGATAAGAGGACAAGGCTTGGCAAATCTTATGACAGGAGAGAACCTAGATTTAGTACAATTAAATCAGATGAAAATACATGACCAAGCCATTACTAGTATAGAAAGGCAACCATATTATACATATATTGTTTTCTTCCTCAAAAATGCTAAGTGTCCTGATAAGTTGTCTAAAAATTAGAAAAGGAGTCTGAAATTGCAAGCTCAAAGGTATACCTTGATTCAAGGTGACTTGTTTTGGAAGATAAGAATGGTGTACTATTGTTGTGCCTTGACAAATACCAAGCTGAGAAATTTTTGATTGAGATGCATGAAGGAGAATGTGGAGGTCATTTTTCTGCTAAAACCACTGCCCATAAGATTTTGAGAGCAGGGTATTATTGGCCTACTTTGTTCAAAGATACTTACACACATGTCAAGAAATGTGAACCATGTCAAAGGTTTTCAAATAAACTAAAATTTGCAGGTGCTCTATTGCTAAATCCAGTGAGTAATGAAGCTCCTTTTGCTATGTGGGGGATTGACTTTATTGGTGAATTTTAGGAGAAATCTAGTGCAGGGCATAGTTGGATATTATTTACCACAGATTAATTTACCAAATGGATTGAAGCTATCCCCACAAGGAAAGCAACAAGTAAGGTGGTTACTGAGTTTCTCTTTGAAAATATTTTAACTAGGTTTGGTCTGCCTAGTAAATTAGTAATGGAAAATGCTATGAGTTTCAGATCAGAAGAAATGACAAGTTTCTGTGAAAGGTATGGGATTACAATATCATACTCATCCCCATATCACCCACATGCCAATGGACAAGCATAATCTAGAAATAAAAGCATATTGAAAATACTGAAGAGAACTCTGGAACAAAATAAGAGAACATGGCACACAAAATTGAAATTAGCTCTTTGGGCTGATAGGGTAACACTTAAGAAGGCAATTGGTAAATCTCCTTTTGAGTTAGTTTACGGTTTACAAGCAAGATTTCCAATTAACAATCTATTGTCCATTTGCCAATTCATACAAGAAGAATATTTAGATGTCTCTGATAATATGCAAAATAGAATGATGCAGTTGATTGAATTGGATGAGACAAGGAGAAATAGTCAGAGAGAAAATGTGAAGCTACAACAAAAAATGAAATATCGGTTTGATAAAAGGGCTACTGAGAGAAAGTTCCAGACTAGTGACATAGTTCTACAATGGAATGCAACAGCAGAGGACAAAGGCAAACACAAGAAATTTGATTCTTTATGGCTAGGACCTTTCATTATTTCAGAAAAATTTGGCAAAGACTCATATTTGTAGAAGAATATGGAAGGAGAAAGTTTTGAGTTGCCTATGCATGGCCAATTCTTGAAGCCTTTCTTTAAGTAAAATCAGGGCGATGCACAAGTGAGTATGTATCATATGTAAATCTTTCCCTTCTTTGTTTGTAAAGTTCTGTAAATATTTCCCTTTCTATTTTAGGGTTTTTCTTCATTAGGAAGTGGTCTGCAACCAGAAATTTTGTGGTTCTTTGCCATAAACTATGTTTAGTCAATCCTCATTAGAGCCACTATTGGTTGTATTTCCAGTTTTGGGTCTGTTTCCCAAGTTTTGTGTTCTTCACTCTCGTTTCGTGCTTGGAAGCTGAGGTCTCTCAGTTCTTGTGCCTTTTTCCCTGTCAAAGTTTTTAGGTTTTCAAGTCTAAATCAATGAGAATGTGCTAAAACATTGAAACCCTAGGTCTTGTTTGGTGTTCCGATTTGAAAAGAAACCCTAAGGCATTTTTTGCTTATATTTTGCTATTACTTTTTGATTCACTTAAGTCATGTGTTACAATCTGATCACATAGTCTCTTAACTTAAATGACATATTCCCTTTCTCTTTCTGATTTGGTGATTAGATTGTGTCACATAGTCTCACTCAGAAATAGAATATTCTCTTAGCTCTATATGACTTCACGATTTCTTCATATCGCGTAGTCGCGGAATGACTAAATAGGTCAGCAGTATATGAAGGGACCCACAGATAGGTCATGATGTCGCAAGAAATTATCAGCAGTTAAGGATTTGTCACAAGACATCATAATTTCTTTATGTCACTTAATTGCTAGATTGGTCTGAGGTTAAATAAGTTGTACAAAGCTTTAGTCACATAGTCTCTAGAATGAATGGCGGTTAAAGGAAAATGACTGAGACTTGCGACTAACTGTATGAAGTTGAAATAAAGCATAGTTGGGTTGTCACCAGATTTAGAAGATGGCTTAGCTTTCTGTTATGTGATGGAGAAACAAATGATCTTGCGACATGTGTCAAAAGGTAAGTGGATTTCAAGAACTTATCTTGTGGTCACCAAAAAGGAAAGAATTCATTCAGTGACTATGAGACTATGTTAAGGGCTTCTGTTTGTCACAAAGTCTTTGAAGATTTGGAGGGTATGATGGATTACTTGGTGACTTGGTGGGAGCCATCAGATGAAGAGATTAACAGATCCTGTGGTAGTCGCAAAGTCTGAGAATAAGAGGGTCCAAAAGGAAAAGTGCTCACGACTTGGAGCTAAGGGTATGTCGCGAAGTTGTCAGATGAAATAAAGGGCAAGGTACCTGTTGCGTTGTCTCTAAGAGATTTGGTACTTAACATTTTGTATTTTGTGATGGGGTGACTAAGGGTAGTCATAGGGTCTTCCAAAGGAAAGAAAAAATTTAGCGACTGGGAGATAACCATGAAGGCTAAAAGTGATGGTTAGTCGTGTAGTCTCTGAAAAGGATGTGAGTTAGTGCTAACCATTTGCGACTTTGATTTCTTCATTGTCGCGTGATCGCTAGATTATAACTTTGGTTAACAAAGGTAAGGAAAGTTGTATAGTCGCTGTGTCTCTAGATAAATCATGGTTTAAAGACTTGGGTCAGTGACAGAGAAATTATATGTAGTCGCGTGGTCGCCTGATATCAAATATTAAGAAAAGGTGGTAGTATCTCATATGACAATGTGAATTATTCGCTGTCCAATAACAGGCTTAGATTTTGATTACTGTACAAAAAGGGGTTATTTGAGATGTATGACAAAGAGCCAATCGTATTAAGCCATGTCATCTCATTTGAATTCTATAACATTTTTTTGGGGATTTAGTTTTATGAATTTGATTTCCTGTCACACTCATGGAACTGTGGCTAGGTTTTCAATCAATTTCACAGTATGTTGAACTAAAGAAAGAATTGATGTTTTTCAAATAATAAGCCATGTACTTGGAACAATTACCATAAAGAGCTGATTGTGTATTCATTTTCATTCATCTTACTTTCATAATTTCAAAACAAAGAGGAGATAAGTATTCTGAAAGAGAGGAGAATCAGAGAATTGTAGAGTTTTCTATTGCTTAAAAGTCATTATTTCCTGAGAATTGTGAACAGGGGAGTAAGTGAATCTCGGAGATAGATTTTTTTCAATATTGTTAAAGAAGAAGAGATTCAAGCACGGTAAACATGATTAGAGTAGTCAGTATAGCTTTGACTAGTGGTGGAGGTGAAAAGGTAGAAGGGGAGGTAAAGGGAAAACCAAACTATTTTGATGATTTCCTCAGGTTACTTCCTAGTTTGACTCAGAACAAAAGAGCAAATGCTAATGTGTTCATAGATGATTATTGTAATGTGAGAGATGCTAACACTCTGGGAAAAATATTTTTTTTCACTTTTCTCTTACTTCTACAAGAATTTTGATAAAGCTATCCCAGTGTCAAACCCTTGGACTTGTGGTTTGGCTAGATTAATTGTTCCTGATGTATACATAGACGTAGATTTGTTCCTAGATCTTGCCAGCCATTATGATGTTTTGTCTAAAATAATTAAAAGGAGTGATGGCACTGCCCTGCTAATCCTTAACAGAAATTCATTCATGCAAGCTTTTGGCTTATATAGCACTATGTCTACCAGAATTGACATAACAAAGTAGGAACATAGATATAATTTGAAGCCTGGTATTTCTAGAGGCCAGTTGCAGAAACATATGTTGAAGGAAGTGAGAAAGTATTTAGATCCTATATCTGGGACAAGCCCATATTACTACAAGGATTTACACTTCTACATTAACTATATCGCCTATGCCCTTTGTAGAGTGCTAGGGATAGATGGGGAAGCAGATAAGATCAATGCCAGGATATTGATGATGTTGCTAGATTTACAGGAGGTGCATTCTAGCACTAGTTATGATTACATACAACATATCATAGATCAGATGCATGAGGGATTCATTGCAACTCAGAAGAAGTTGAAAGACCCTAAGGAAAAGGAGCCTAAGTTTCTCCATTATTCCATTCTTATGCATCTCTTATTATACTTTAATTTTGTGATCATGGATCTGAATAATTTGGCCCCTCAGAGGTTTTACCAAGAAGGACCTAATCCTATCCAATTCTGTGTAAGGGTCTGGAATTATACGTCTCAAGATTGTGACTACTGTGCTTTTCAAAATTGGATTGTGTATCCAATTGTACAAAGTCTGGGTATTAGCAGAACAAGGCTCCCCATTAAGGTCATGCAATTATTGAGGCCAAATGAGTATATGGATAAGTGGGAGGGAAAACATAATTGGGGTGATTTATTTGGAAGAAAATTATACTATCATTAGGGTATATGGGTGTATTCATCCACCTCATCTCTTACCTTACTATGTACCAGCAAGAGTGGCTGCAATGGAGTTTATATGGCAGCTATTGTTAACAGACAATGAGCATTTTGCACCTCACAAGAAGGGGACTTTGACCCCTAGAAAGTTTAAAATTTATAATTTTACAATTGGTAAAGGTGCTATTGATGCAGTAAGTCAGTGGTTGGAAGGGTGGAGAATGGGGGCAGCTTCTTATAGATATATTGACCCGGAAGGCTTCATGGTAGGGGTGAGAAAATTGTATACTCCTACAATCCCCAATACCAATGTCCACTGTGAGTGCATAGAGGAAGATGCAACAAGGAACATTCTGGACGAAGATGAGATTAAGACAAGAAGAAGAAGGATTTAGGAGTTGCTGAATCTTGAAAGACAAATTAAAAGAAATGGATTGGCTTTTGCAGGTTTTTACCCTAATCTCCCATATTTTGACAAGATTAAGGCCATGATAGACAATTATTATGTGCTTATTGAACAAATTGATACTGTTTTTGACAAGAAAGGTGCCCAAGGGCCAGATCATTCAGAGTCTAAATATGATAGTAGTAGTGACAATTATTATGCACGTCCAACTAGAGATGTTCCACCATAGCAAGATGTTGCTGAAGTACCACAGCTATAGGGAATAGAGGGCCACATTGTTGACTTAACATTAACCACACAACCTGATGACATAGAAGAACCTACTGCTAAGAGGTAGAAAATGGAAATAGGTCAGCCTTCAGTTGAGGGAAAAGATAAGAAAAAGGATAAGCCTAGAGCCCTAGTACCTGGGAATAGGTTATATGATCATAACCTAAGGAAATTGATTAGGGAAGGCAAGAAGAAATAACCTGATTTGGAGGAGGTTCAATTACCTCTTAAGGCCTGTGTTGATGAAAGATTGATCCATCAACAAAATTTTTTGAATAATGATAACTTTGTCAAAACTAAGGAGTTTAAAGACTTTCTAAGATGGTAAAAGGAGCAGATACGAGCTCAATTGACAATTGATGGCAAAGAGACAATAAAAAATGAGGCTTTAGTGGCTCTACAGTCTTATGATCCTGAAAGTGAGGATATTTCACCTGAGGAGGCCAGGAAATTGGTGCTAGGTAGTGGTATATTATTGGCTGAGGGATGGGATTTGGCATTTTCCTTCATAATTGACCAGATAAGAAAATATCCAGATCTCAAAATGGCCAGTGAAGTTCAGATGGGAGATGTAATTAAAGGATTTGGGTATAGCCCAAAGTCTCAAGCTTTTGCAATGTGGAGTCTATGCCCAAAGGATCAGAAGCCCCAACTGGTGAACATCCAGGAGAACATGGTTGGCAACCAAATGTTGTGGACAATGTAGAATATAGGGGATTTGGAAATATCCCAAATTATGACACATTGGGCTCACTTAAATGAGGAAAAAACTAAACAGTTGTCTGATAAGTGTAGCACATTGTTAGAAGAGACAAGTGCATTAGCTAAAGATCAAGAGATGTGCCATATACAATTACACCAGCAGGATTAGGTGATAAAAAGATTGATGAAGGAATTGGAAGAGAAGGCTGAGGTGGTATATGTGCTTGCACAACCACCACCATTGCAGATTGAGGATAAATCCAGATTAGAAGAGGTGGTTGAGGAAAAGGTTGAGGGAGAAAAGGGAAATGAAATTGCTTTGAGAGCATTAAGAGGTGTTTTACAACATAGAATTGAAATCTTGAAGGATAATACTGATGTTGTACTTAATGCCTATAACAAGTTGCTAGCTTTCCATGCTGAGGTCATGGGGTATCTTGCTATCTTAAACCCCTATTTTACTAAATGGTCTACCAAGGTACAATTGTTTGAAAAGCTAGCATCTTTGCAAACCCTAAGATCAGATTTGTTAGAGATAGTGATAGAAGTTGAAGATGAGATCAAAAGGGTCAATATTGCTCTCTCATTCTTTAAAGGCAAATTGAACCACATAGAGGTTAAATTAAGCCTCTTTTCTGATGACTTTAATAGATGTGTTCCTTCCTTAAGGGGAAATGATGATGAAGTAAAGGCTTTAGATTCCTGGAGAAATGAATTTGATAGCAAGATGCCTAGTGATGAAGCATTTATCTTGGGAGCAGATGTCGATATTGAGGGATTCAATAAGATATTGGATGAGGCTTTCAAGGTAGAAACTGACATCAACAAGTTTCTAGTAGATGTTAAGAACATCACTAATGTTAGATGGGACAGGAAAAAGGTACAAATACACAGTACTCAAGACTTCAAATGGCCATCAGATGATGAAGTGAAAGCATGGGAATTGATGACCACACCCAAGAGAAAGAAGCCAGCAGTTGAAGAAGAAATCTTGGATGAAGAGTAGGGGTGAACACTTGGCGCCTCACTATTGAAGATAAAGAAGTCATTTATTACAAAGGGAGAGTGTAGGTGAGTATGTAAGCATGGTCATCTAGACTTGACATAAATGTTACTAGCTACCATGTATACAAATCAGATTGAAGTCGCTAGATCGGGAGAAGAACAAAGAATATCTATTTTCATCTTTTGACTTGGTCGTTCCACTGCTTCTTCTCTCTCTTTTTGTCTTTTCTGTAGTATTAGGGTTAGGTTTTTTGAGACCATCTAAGGCTTGTTGCATCCTAAAGAAAAGGATTCCAAGATGGTCAAAAACCTATATATATTAAAAAGTTGTAACAGTAAAAAAAGGGGATGAAATGTATTGAAAAATCAGACTTTCTAAATTGGTGTCTCTTTTCAAGCTTCAAAGATTTTTCATGTATGGAAGCAGGATCATATCAATAAAATACGGTGCAATTTTACTCTTCTCTATTGTTGTCTCTTTATTTCCTGTGTATTCTTTTTTTTTTATGTTTAAGTTTGCAAGGCATTCTGAAGCATTTTGGTTACAATGTAACTATTTGATTACTTACAAGTTTCTTTCATATAAAGAACTAAGTTTTGTGAGTAGTTATAGGAAGCATAAAATTATTCAAGGATCTGATAACACTATTTTAGAGGTAACTAGGTAATTTTTAAGACAACTTATCTGAATTGCATGTGGGTTGTAAGGCAGCTTACAGTATTTTGTTTCTATGAGATTTAAGTTTATTGACTCTGTAACCCAAAGGATAGGCAATGATCTAGAATTTGGTCTTATAATCCATCATCATCCAAGATTTTCAAAACTATTCAATACCATTTTAATCAAAATAATTTTGTTACTAAGAACAAACAAACTGAACTCAGTAAGGACTCATGTCAGCAGGATAGTGTCCATTTTAGTGATTCCTTAAAGAGTGAATCAATTAGGTTATCCCTCCTAAAGTAAAAGGAAGAAGGATGAAAGTCCTTATCTCATTGCTTTATGTTATTCAAACCATAGCCTGGCTTATAATACTCTGTTTCAAATTAATCATTGCAATCTCTCAAGTATTATATAAGTTTCTACAGTGAGGTTTTGGGTGCATAACTAGTGAATGAACTAATCCACCAAATACATAAGCTGAAGTATCAGTAATCTTTAAAAGGTAATACCTGCCTAAATTTGTGGAGCTCAAAAACAAAGGAGGTGATAATAGATATCCCGAGTGTTATTAAATACCTTAGCAATTAGCCTTTCTCTTGCCTAAAAGAGGTTGCATACAAGTGTACAAGGTATACTATCATCATTAGGTAAGTGTTGCAAGAAAAAGAGCTAACACTGCCATTGTTGGATATTTTGCAAAATTATACACGGATTGGTCACTAAACAAGTTCAAAACCTAAGATCTTCTTTTTAATTCCATTTTTTACTTGATCACATTACATCAAGGCTACTCTACAACTAGATAGATCTTATTTGAGAGAAGAGTGTCCCTTCCCGGGTGATCCTTTTTCGGTGAATTCCTTACACGAAAACATCATAGAAACAAAACCGAGGATGTCATTCCCATTTGTTCATATAGATCCTGATCAGATTAATCATGTAAACAAAGATATGACCAGACAAGGAAACATTGATGCTAACAACAAAGGATCTAACCCCAATACAAATGGAGGGACAAATATAGATCCTAACAATCAAGGGATGAATAACACCAATAACAAGGGCAATATGGACCCTAATTATGAGGAGTTAACTAATGAAAAGGTTACCAAGGCTATGTAGAGCCCTTTCTTTATGAAACTCATGGATAAAGTATTGGAAAAAGACAAAGAGAAATATTTCCTAGACCTAGCACAAATGGGTCTCAAGGTTCCACATGATTACGATTTCACCAAACTCAAGAAAGAAGAAGCAGAGGCTAACCCCATTGATATCATGAACAAACAATTCTAACTTTTTCAAATACAATTATACACATTAAAACAAAGTGGGGCTCCTAAACCCTTTTCTATTAAAGCCTTGTGTCCATTTCCTTTTGACAAATCCTTAGTCATGATACCATTTCCAACGAATTCTATTTATCCAAAATATGATAAATATGAAGGAACATCCTATCCTCAAGATCACTTAAGAGAATTTTGTGCCCTAAGTCTAGAGTTCATGCATGACACAACTTACCTTATGAGGTTATTCCCTAGAATTTTGGGAGGCATGGCAATGGAGTGATTTTCAAAGTTACCCTCCGGTATTAGAAACTTTGAGGAATTGGCCTCTAAATTTGTAACCCACTACTCTTATAACATCAAACACAAAGTTACAATGCTTAATCTATGCAACACCAAACAAAGAGATGGAGAGGGATTCCTACTTTTCCTACAACAATGGAGAGCGGTATTTGCTACATACCCTCGAAGTGTACCTGAAAAGGAAAAGATGGATATTTTTGTGAACAACTTGAATCATGAAATGAACTATCGACTAAGGCTACAATGTCCTAGATCATTCCAAGACTTAATTGAGAATGGGGTGACAACATAAGAGGTATTGGTCAAAAGTGGAGAAATTAAACTCTACAAAGATAACAAGAATAACAACAACAACAATACCTCCAACACCAATCAAAATCATAATAACAACAACAACAACAACAGTCGATATTGGACAAGGAATAACAACAACAAAGGAGTGGTTAATGATGGAGTGGTGGAGGCTAATACTTTGAAGGCTACCCCTTTGAATCTCACTCAAAAGTTAACTTAAGCCAATAATGTGAATCAAGCACCCAAAGTACCTTTCAACAACAACACTAATAACAACTTTGGGAATAATCAAGGGGCTCCTAAGCCTAAAGCTTTCTTTGCACCTACACCCAAAAGGACATTCATCACTTTGGGTGAACCATTGGAAAATGCATTAAGGACACTTATTGCAAATAAACTTATCGATCTACCAAAGACTCAACCCTATGAACCGCACATCAAGCTAAACTGGTGGAATGAAAACAACCATTGTGACTAATGATGGAGTGGTGGAGGATAATACTTTGAAGGCTACCCATTTTAATCTCACTCAAAACTTAACTCAAGCCAATAATGTGAATCAGGCACCCAAAGTACCTTTCAACAACAACACTAATAACAACTTTGGGAATAATCAAGGGGCTCCTAAGCCTAAACCTTTCTTTGCACCTACACCCAAAAGGAAATTCATCACTTTGGGTGAACCATTGGAAAATGCATTACGGACACTTATTGAAAATAAAATTATCGATCTACCAAAGACTCAACCCTATGAACCACACATCAAGCCAAACTGGTGGAATGAAAACAACCATTATGACTATCATCGAAATAGGGGACATAAGACCAATGATTGCCTATGAATCAAACATGTGGTACAAGATCTCATAGACAACGGTGTGATAAAGGTGGATGGAACTCAAACTAATGAAGATCACACAGCCTTTAAAACTCCTTTTTATAAGCATGAAAAGGGAGAGTCTTCAAATTCCAACAATGGAGGAAACAATGCGAATAATGTAAAGGGCAGTCATAATGTTAACTTTGCTCATACTTATGACAATACCATCAATGTTTTTGTGGTTAAAGACCAACCTATTCAAGGGTCCACTAATGCCATCACAAGGGGGCAAGCCTCAAATATTACCTTACAAGGAGGTACTCCTATTACTATTGGCCCTAAGACACCAACTATTTTGGCTAAACCAACATCACCCACCACAAAGTCTTATAGTTTGGTGGACCAATTACAAAAGACTCTAGCCCAAATATCCATTTTGGAGTTCTTAAAATTATCTCCTAATCACAAGGAGATTCTGGAAAAATCCTTGTGTGAGACCACGGTTCCTATAAACTTGGAGGAAGACAAATTTTAGAACATGGTAGGACACCTCGTAGCCCCTCATTGTCTTTCCTTTTTGGAGCAAGATGACATGTCTATCACACATCCTCAAAACTTACCCTTGGATATAGAGGTGTTAATCCAAAGACATAGGGTCAAGAGAGTCCTCATAGATGGTGGAGCTAGTCTAAATATTTTCACTTTAAGACTTGTCAAGTCATTAGGGTTATCCGAGTCTTCCATTGATCCAAAGAAGAAAATAACTATTAAGGCTTATGATGAAGAGGAAAGGTCTTCCAAGGGTATGATCATTCTACCAATTCAAGTGGGACCTATCAAAAAGGACACTATATGTTAGGTTCTTGACATGAAATTGACCTACAACATCTTATTAGGAAGGCCTTGGATACACGAGATGCAAGTGGTACCTTCTACATATCACCAATGCATAAAATTTCCATACTTAGGGGAGGAGATCACAATTGGAGGAGATTCAAACCCATTCCAATATTGTAATGCTTTAAATCCAAGTCATGAATTGTATATTCCTCACAATAGGGAAAGAGTTATCCCTGATATTATCATGGAAGAGGCCAAAGAAGAAAAATTAGAACCTACATCAAAAGTCACATCTACTCCTAACCCTATTCAAACTAACTCAACTACATCGACTAAGGGAAAAGAAAAGATGAGTTATGAGGGTTCATATTCAAAGGATAATTTAGTTTAGACTTCAACATTGAGATTGGAATCTTCTAAACCTACTAAGGAAGAAAGAGAACAAACTAAAAAGGAGCACTATGAAAAGATGAGTGACCTAATGCATAAATTTGAGAAACAATGTAAAATTAAATCAAAAGGAGTAGGAGAATATTCTGTTTCCCTCTTTGATTTACCTACATCTCCAAGAACACATGGGAAACCATCCAAAGATCATCAAACTCATAAGTACAATGCCCATTTTGTGAGGGAATGTGACAAAAAATAAATAGACAAAAAATATGATGAGGTATTACAATGGCTCTATAAAGATGATGATAATTCAGATAATTCCAATGAAAGGGTGCAACATATCAATATCCAAACTGATCAATATGGAAAAGGATTTGATATCATGAATAAAATGAGGTATAAGGGAAGATGACCCTTAGGAGTTCGACATAGAGGGTTGTTAGAACCTATTGAACCAGTTTGGAGAGCCAAAGAAGAGAAGGTTGGCATAGGTTTTCAACACAAAGGAGAAAGTTCAAGTCCCATGCATGATTTCCATACACATATCCATATGGTAGGTTCTGAAAGTGAAGATGATTCTAGAGACTATGAGTGGGATTTCTTGTCTGAAGAATCTTGTCATGACATAGAGGTTGATACCATTTACACATATGCAATTCCTCCTAAAGTTGAAAATGAAGAACATATGACTCAAGGGTTGAATTCAACTCAAACATCAAGTGAACCTCAACAAGTCAACATAGAACAAACACCTCTTTTCACTTAATGGTTAGGTGAACCTTGGGTACCTTCATGGTTGGGATATTCTACCCTAGTGTTTAATCCACATGCTTTCTTTTTCATAGAAATCTTAGATGACTCTGATGGAGAGGATTTTGATCCTTCTTCCATGGACCATCTTGAAGAGGCACATGTTATAGACCATGACGATACAATGTATGAACCATCTAATGAAGTCATGTCCTTAACTCCTTCAAATGAAATCCCATTCAATGATTCTTTGTCCTTTTAATACATCCCAAACTTATCGATTGGGATCTGTCCGAGTCAAATGACTTACTCTACTTCCCAAACGACAATTCAATGGCCTTATACCTCAATGTGGTCAAACCAATTCTGCCACCAATGAATTCACTCCAGACATGATGATAGGGGCAAGTGTTCAACCTCTTAATCCAAAAAATGAAGAGAAAATATACAAAAAATGAGAAGGTCTAGTGGTGAAAATCATCATGTGGCAGTGCTAGACCCAAAAAAAGTAAAAATAAAGGATGTTTCCAAAGGTGAAAACCCAACTATGGCACCTAAGGGAGAGAGGTTGGACACCTTACTAGCTCACAAAGATGAAAAATCACCTATACTTATTGAACCCACAGAAAAGGTTAACATTGGAACAGAAAAGGATCCTAAATTCATTCACTTAGCAGCATCTTTGAGTCCTTTGGAGAGAGAAGAGTTCATTGCATTCTTTCAAGAAAAACAAATCAACTTTGCATGGTCATATGCTGACATGCCTAGATTAGATCCAAGTTTCATAATGCATCACTTAATTGTGAAACTAGGGGTTAAGCCCGTAAAGCAGAAGTTGAGAAAAATGCATCCACACATAGCCATATTAGTCAAAGTTGAATTAGAGAAATTGCTCAAGGCAGGATTTATAAGAGCAATAGCATATGCCGAATGGATCTCCAATATTGTGCCAGTTACCAAACATGATAAAACCAAAAGAGTTTGCACAAATTTCAGAGATTTAAACCTTGCTTGTCCAAAAGATGACTTTCCCTTACCTAGCATTGATGCTATTGTAGACCTCACGGCAGGTCATTCTATGATTTCACTTATGGATGGATTTAGTGGGTATAATCAAATTTGCATAGCACCTGAGGATCAAGAGAAGACAAATTTTACATGCCCATGGGGTACCTTTTGTTGGAATTTAATGCCCTTCGGTCTCAAAAATGCTAGAGCCACTTACCAAAGAACCATGACTACCATTTTCCATGACATGATGCACACCTTTATGGAAGATTATGTGGATGACATTTTAGCTAAGTCACATACAAGGAAAGATCATCTATCCATACTTGAAAAAATATTTACAAGGTTAGAAAAATTCAAGGTGAGACTCAACACAAAGAAATGTGCTTTTGGGGTACAATCTGGAAAACTCCTAAGGTACATTGTTTCAGCAAAGGCATTGAAGTAGATCCTGAAAAGGTACAAGAAATAATGGACATGGACATTCCAAATAATATTAGTCAAATGAGGTCACTTCAAGGAAGACTTCAGTCTATAGGAAGGTTCATTTCTCAATTGGTGGAAAAATGCCATTTTTTCACCAGGTTACTACATAAAGATACCATCTTCACATGGGATGAAGAATGTGACAAATCCTTTTCATTGTTGAAAACATACTTGATTAATCCACCTATCTTAATGTCACCAATTCAAGGAAAACCTTTATTACTCTACATTTCAGCAATGGAAAGATCCTTAGGAGTCTTATTGGCACAAGAGGATGAGGAAGGAAAAGAAAGAGCTATCTACT
>MU227576.1:367994-394093 GCA_018584345.1 Thuja plicata | reverse complement strand
AAGAAAGAGCTATCTACTATTTGAGTAGAACCTTGATCAAATATGAGTTAAATTATAGCTTCATGGAAAGGGCTTGCCTAGCAGTGGTATTTGCCTCTAAAAAGTTAAGACACTATATGTTGTTGCACAAGGTGAAACTCAGCTAAAATTAATCCCTTGAAATACTTACTTAGCAAAACAACCTTAAGTAGAAGGATTGTGAAATGGGTCATGGTACTTAGTGAATTCGACATTGAGTATGTTGATAGAAAAGCAATCAACGGTTGAGTTATAGCCGATCAATTGGCTGAATATCCTCAAGAATCTACACATCCTATACAAGTGGAATTCCTAGATTTCAAAATTGTAAATGTCGAAGCTAAGACATGGACTCTATACTTTGATGGATCATATACCCAAAATGGTAGTGGAGCAAGCATTCTTTTGATTACACCACAAGGTTACACAATCTCAGAATCTTACAAGTTATTGTTCCCTTGCACCAATAACATAGAAGAGTATGAAGCTTTGGTCATACCAATCAAGACAACTTTGGAATGGAATGTCATAGAATTACAAGTCTATGGGGACTCTCAATTGGTCATTAATCAAGTTAATGATGAGTATAATACTAAGGATGAAAAAATATTACCTTACAAGAAATTGGTGGATAACTGGAAGAATTACTTTGCTTTGATTACTTTTGCACAAATTCCTAGAGACAAGAATAGAGCAGTAGATGCAATGGCTACTTTGGCATCTTTGCTTCAGTTACCTGATCAAAATGAAAAGTATGAGTTCTTGGTGGAAGAATTGGTGAAACCAACATTTGACCTACCTGAGACCCAAATTATTTCCCTTTTACATGGACATGACTCTCCCTGGTATGGACCTATCTATTCTTACCTCAAAAATCAAACCCTACCTATGGACCAAACCCACGCTCAAAAGAAAAATTTCATAAGACAAGCAGCCCGTTATACTATCCTTTTTGACACATTGTATCGTAAAAGTTTTGACGGAACACTCCTTAGATGTCTATAGGAAGATGAATCAAAATTAGCTTTAAAAGACATCCACAAAGGGATTTGTGGGTCACATTCAAATGGTTTAAACCTAGCTAAGAAAATCTTACGTATGGTGTACTTTTGGAAAACCTTAGAAAGAGATGCTTGTCAATATGTTAAAGTTTGCAAGAAATTTCAATACCATGGAAACTTAATACATGCACCAGCACAAGAATTACATCCTTTTGTCACACCATGGCCATTCTATCAATGGGGTTTTGACTTAATTGGCTTGATTTATCCACCTTCTTCAAACAAACACAAGTATATAATCACAGTGACATAATACTTTACTAAATGGGTTGAAGCTGTCCATTTATCAACTACAACAGGAAAACAAATTTCCATGTTTATCCTAAATAATATCATTTGTAGATATGGCATTCCTCATGCTATCATCATAGATAATGGAAAATAGTTTAAGAACAAAGATATTGATGAACTTTGGGACACATTCCACATTACACATCACTCTTCATCCATTTACTATCCCCAAGGTAATGGACAAGCAAAAGCTACCAACAAGAACATCCTAAAAATACTTAAGAGATCCATTGGAAAATCAGGAAAGGATTGGCACCTTCAAATTAATCCAGCATTGTGGGCCTATAGGACTAGTATTTGAACCCTGACAGGTGCTACACCTTTTTCTTTGGTTTATGGGGCCGAAGTTGTTCTTCCTTGAGAAGTTGAAATACCATCCCTCAGAGTTTCATTGCATGGATTAATAACAGATGAGGATTATAGAGTTTCCCATCTTCAACAATTGGAATTGTTGGAGGAACATCAAACTCAAGCCTATGATCATTTGAAAGTGTATCAGAATCGAATTTCCAAGAACTATAACAAGCATATCAAGCCAAGATACTTTCAAATAGGAGATCTAGTATTGAGAGAAAATCCAAAAAATCAGGCTAATAGAGAAAAGAAAGGAAAGTGGGAAGCAAATTGGCTTGGTCCTTTTGTCATTGTTTCTTCATTTGGAATGGGGACCTACAAATTGGTTGATTGTGATGGTGATGAATTGCTATAACCTATCAATAGAATTCATCTTAAGAGGTTCCACACCTGATTTAGAGGAAAGAGTATCAGAATAAAGAGTATAAGTTGAGAGTATCAGATGAGTCAAGCATCCCCTTTGTACATGAGAAAATTCAAAAATACCAAAAAAAAGGAGAAAATATCAAAAATACCAAAAAAATCAGAAAACTCAAAAAAACCAAAAACATTTGAAAAAGAAAAAAAGTGCCTTGGTGAAAATCTAGCAATAGGCACCTTGGTAGCAAAAAAAAAAAAGAGAAAAAGAGAAATAATCCCAAGAGGTGAAAACCTGAAAACAGGCGCCTTTTGTCCCTTAGGTGTTTCCTAGTTGCATTTGTACATATTGTGGTTTCCTCATCTCACTTGTCCATATCCTCATTGCATCCGTAATTTGTGCATTGCCCTAATAGAGTCCTAGAGCTACATTTTGTCGCATTCTAGGTTTAGTTGCCCTAAGTCTAACATTGATCACATTTATCACTTGGGGGCACACATCATAGATTTTGGTACTAACTGGATTCAATAGTGCAACACATCAATCACACATCAGAAGTAGATTTTCAGATTTAGGAGAAACATTTTGGAACATTTGATTAAAATCATTGTTCAACCCTAAATAGTTTGAATCACATAACATGATCCTTGTATCTCATTGCCTAATTTTATCAGGATTAAAAATTGACACACACTAAATGATCAGATTGTCTGGAGTTCTTATTTGGAAGTCTTGATACATTTTGCAAACACTTGGAATTTTTTTGATGAGTTTTTCATTGACCTTTTTGAGTCGTGTTCTTTTTGGCTAATTAATGATGTTTCGACTAGATTGACAATGATAAGAGACATGATGTTTTCTTAAGCTTCTGAGTGACTGTTTTGAGGAAGATTATTTAACTTATGTGAATTCATCTGAAGACATGGTCATCAAAGAACCATAGAGGAAATTCATATAGGATGAAGGGTTAACCTTTGTTTCTTTATGCAAAAGGATACCTTGGTTATTTAGATTTTCTATATCTTAATACCAACATCCACTTGCAACATTGAATTCGATTAAACTGGTATTCATACTCCCATAGTTGGTCATCCAACTAGTGAGGGTTGTACTTGGTTTCATAGAAGAGGTTACCACATGCGGGAAAGTCATATTCATATTCTTATGGTTGCAGTGGCACCAGTAAGGATTGTATCGACTCCTAGTTCCACAATGGTTTATGATGAAAATATATCTCAGTTTGCATTCCTTTCACAAACCTCAAGGATAGTTAGTTGCATGCTAATTTAGTTGCATCTTCATGTTAGATTAAGTGCATTTTGCATGTTAATTTAGTTGCATTCTTCATGTTAGATTAATTGCGTGTTGCTTTTTAGCTTAAATGCGTTCTCAGATGCTTAGTTCTCAAATGGCTTGTGTTTTTAGCTATTTTTCAAGTTCAAGGGGGGGATAAAAGGTTGACAACACTTCATCAATTTAATGGTTTCAATTCATTCAAATTTGAGATTTTCCTTTGCATTCATCATCATTAGTCATTATTCATTATGTATTCATGTCAAGAGAAAAACAAGAAAAAGATACATTAATCATTATTCATTTATCCATTTCATCATTTAGAGCTGCATGTCATAAGTTAAAATTGCATACATCCAAAAACACAAAAAGATAGTTGCATTTCATTTACTAGTAGTACTAAGTATTGCATTCATTGCATTGCATAATCCATACATGTTTAAATCAGAAAAGCATATAGAGATAAATTGTATTAACATCATTTGCATCCATTTATCTATGTCCTACTCTAAGATGTTTGCATCCATAGTACAATAGAAATTAAATACATCATAGAAACATATAGACATACATAAAAGGGAAATCTCATAACATCATCAAGGAGGAATCAAAGATAATCATAGATAAATGTCCATCATCAATGTTTATAACATAATCAATACATCAAAGGTACGTCAAAATAATGGTCAATACATCAAAGTCCTGATCAAAATATACATATGATACAAGGCCATATATAATAGGTTCCAATCTATCTCATAATCCAGCAGGGGCACCTGAATCATCTCCAGCCAAACCTATGCCTGAACCCCCTGTACCATTTGGATCCCCGTCACCTACTCTATCCTATGTATTAGGAGGTGCCTGACTAGTGCTCGCACTAGTCGGTAACTGAGCTAGAGTAGCAAGAAACTGCTAAAGCATGGTTGTGACCTAATCTAATCTTGCTGTCACTGTGGTAATCCCTCTCTATAACCCTGAACATCCTACACTATGTCATCTAAAATTGGAGGTACTGGAGGTGCCTGTGATGCTGGTGGAGCCTATGGTGCCTGAGGTGCTAAGGGTACCTGTGGTATAACTTGTGTTGTTCTGACCTGTGGGTCAACCTGGGGTATCTGTCCAGGAACCTGTCTAGCCACCTGGACCCGTCTATGTATGTGCCTAGCCCAATCTGCATCCACTCTCAAAGGAGCCTGAACCTTAGGCACCTATCCACCTACTCATGCTAGCCTCTTCCTAGGCTGCCTAAATCCACTACCTCGGCCTCTCACATGTCCTCCTCTCATCTGAGGCCCAGCTGCTCTCTGTACCCATGGTGCTCTAGGTGCCCTCTGAACTCTGCGTTAGCGTGGCCTGTCACCATCATCTCTATC
The DNA here is from genome assembly GCA_018584345.1 of Thuja plicata. Taxonomy (NCBI): domain Eukaryota; kingdom Viridiplantae; phylum Streptophyta; class Pinopsida; order Cupressales; family Cupressaceae; genus Thuja; species Thuja plicata. The sequence continues at coordinate 389,342 of MU227576.1, read as the reverse complement.
ATCCCCATCATCACTATCATCATCAAAGAGCTCATCGACATCAGGGATAGGCTCTGCCAGATCTATGAATCTCATGAATCGATGTCATAGAAACCACTCACAATACTCTACCGAAATCCCTACATCTACCACCTATGGAAACATGTCCCAAATACCATATCCCAGTTGATCTATCTGTAGATAGGTTGATTGGTAATCAACCTGCACTCCCCACATCAATCTCTCAGCCTAAACTCTGGCATATAGTGCCATGCCCTATGACATATCCTGCATCTGGCCGAACTGGCGTAGCACTCTCCCACATCAAAATCTCTCAATCATCAATGGTGATCAACCTATCATCCATCAAGGTGAGAACATATAGGGAAAGTCATTGTCATCCTCTCACCACATCTCACACTGCAGATATGGCCTCCATACCACCTGATCGATGTCATCAATCACACATCTCAAAAAATCCACCTTGCCCAGGCGATGCTAGAAAACCATGCCATCATACAAAAATGCATAAGGGTAACCATGAGCCCACACTCACGCTAAGACTGGCCTAGTAATAGGGATATGCTCCCATGTCCATAACTATAACAAAACTACACCTGTAGAAATAGTTGCAATGTGCTGATATACAATCTCATGCAAATCATGATACAACTATGCCAACACACAAGAACCCCAATCCAATCTTTGTGGATGAGAAATTGGGTCCTCTATAATTCAGCCCCATCTGATCGCAATACCATGACCTCTCCTATCTGGCAATAATAATCCCCCTATCATAGCTCCTAATAATGCTGGTAGGGTGGGAGATGAGGCAAACTGCGCCCAAGTAATACAATCATCTGCAATAGTGTTGTCTCCAAACACCTGTCTGCAAACACTGCTGTCATATACTGAATCATAATACACCCACTCTCCATGAGTCAGGATCCTCAATAGTCTATATACATCCTCTAGCATAATATTCATCTCGCCTAGAGGTAAATGAAAGGTATTATGGTCAGAGTGCCATCGCTCTGCCATAGCTGTCAATAAACCTCAGTTCAACTGAAACTGAGGAAGGTCTAAAAGGAAACTAAGCCCACAAGTCTCAATAGTACGTCGCTTAGGGGGCGTAAGCTCATCTACCAGATCAAATATCCATAATGCTACACCTCACACCCACAACTTGCATAAATGCTCCTACATTTTGAAACAAAGTGCATCATGTTATTTTTTCTCTTGATGAACCATTCTAAGTCAATCACAAAATATTAAATCTATCTTTGCTCTAACTTGAGCGTATCAACTTATTGCTCCTAACCTCTATATCGTGAGACATAAGGACAATTTGTAATCATATCTGATTGAACAATCAAACATTCATCATTATGACTTTTCTAATATCCTAAACACTATGTGACATTCTGGACAAACTTTTTCTAGCTTGGGACCTAATTGAGCCATCTAGACGATCAATCGAACTAAGTTCATCTATTTTTCCTATATCAAACTTTCAAATTTATGGTAGGCGGCACTTAATTGAGTGTACATGGCTTTTCAAGCTAAGCGGCTTTTTAATCTTCAAAAGTGGCTCTTTACCATGTAGAGGTGGCACTTTACTATTTAGGTGGCCTTTTGTAGGCCTACGTAGCTTTTAAAACATGGTGTTTTAGGTGGCGCATTTCCTATTTTGGGTAGCAATTTTGACCTAGCTCCTACGTGGCTAAGGATCACACGTACATGGCTTTTCACAACGTGGACGCGGCTTTTTACTGCCCTACGTGGCACTTTACCTATCATACATGGTATTTTGCTAATCATTTGCTAAAAAATAATTAAAAAATGCAATAAATGAGTTGTAATATCATAACAAGCCATTCTGAGGTTCTAGATCACTGAATCGGTCAACTGTTTGCTAATAATGAGCTGTAATCTCATAACAAGTCATTCTAAGATTCTAGATCACCGAATCGGTCATCACTAATAATTTGCTATAGTCTCATAACAAGTCGTTCTGAGGTTCCACATTGCTGAATCGGTCAAACATTTGCTGATAATGAGCTGTAATCTTATAACAAGCCATTCTGAGGTTCTAGATCACCGAATCGGTCAACTGTTCGCTGATAATGAGCTGTAATCTTAATTATGTGTGTAAGAAAATACACCTTCATAAAATTAAGATTGAAAACTACAATTCTATGGAAAGATAAACAAATTAATCTAAGAATTGAAGCTAAAACAATCTATATCATCTCATGGTCCTCTATCCAAGCTTTGTTAAGAGAGCTCTCAGGCTTAATCTCTCTCAAGGACAATCCTAGAATGAGATATGTATGAAACTAAATGCTCAAATCTAGCTAGAATGTTCAAAATGCTCACAAATGCTCCAAGATTATATGAGAAAATAACAAATGCTCCTAAACATGATATGCTAGATGTAATGCAAATGCTAAAATTCTCTCAAAATGCTTCTCATATGCACTCAATGTTCCTATAATAAGGATGCTTTTGCTCTTAAAATTCTTGGATCCCAAATACAAAGGAAATTGCTTGTATTTATAGCTTTTTTCCAAGGGTAGGGGTAGAGTGAGTTAATCATGATCAAAGTTTGGTTAAGTCAAAAGCTTTGAGGTGTTTGAAAATGGAGGGAAATTTGGTTGGTTGTCTCAAAGATATTAGGAATTAAATAACTCCATCATTTAATTAAATTAGCCATAGAAGGGTGATTGGGTTGGATTTGATCCTTTTTGATTTGAACTATACAATTGAAAAATCAATTGCATAATTTGATTAATCCCTTTAGGCTTTACATTTTATTATTTGATTTCATGATTATTTGATCTTTTAATTAAATTTGATTTTTGTCCATTTGATTTGATTTATTTGGTTTGCATTGAGATGCGATTTTAAGGCATTTGGCTGAGATTTATAGTTTGGAAAGCTTGAGATACACCTGGTAAATTTTAGGTGTCTACACTATGCAACTTTTTCATTATTGTTGTTTCAAACCATTCATTGTGGGACCAACCATTAGCTCCATTTGGTCAGGTAAATGCTAGGGGGGACCCTTTTTCTCTTGTGAACCATCAAGAATGTTCCAATGCAAGTCGCACCAAAGTGTTCCCAAGGTGCACTAAGCCAAATTGGGCAGAAATTTTTGGAGAGCCATATCTTGAACCTCGTGAGAGATATCATAGATCTATGAAGTGAAAAAGGACCATCTCAAGAAGGCCTAAAATCATGTGGCTCAATTCTAGGAGATTGCACTCAGATTCCATTTCCTGACCCAATCTCGGTTGGTGCACAAAGTTTTAGTGTTGCTTAGTTGAAAGTTGCTCAATGGTGCATCTTTCAAACCATTCATCATGGGATCAAACTGCCAGCTCCATCAGCTCCAGTTGTCTGAGTAAATGCTAGGGGAGACCCTTTTTCACTTGTGAACCATCAAGAACATTCTAGCACAAGTCAGACCAAAGTGTTCCCAAGGTGCACTAAGCTAAATTGGGCAGTAATAGAAGTAAAACAATTCAAAAATCCACAAAGCATAACATATAACACCATGATTTTGATTGTAATAGATGTAAAACAATTCAAACATACAATACATAGAAAATATATAATATGAAAATGAACATACACTACGTAAATAAAATGCATGACAAAGATACATACATAAATACATAATATGAAAATGAACATACATACTTAAATACTACACATGAACCATTATTATAATTTAGAGAAACATGAGATATCCACTGCATGAACCATTGTTATAATTGTAATGAATCTTAATTCACTCATATCCTCGTAGTTAAATGGTACACAGTAAACTATACAAAATGTGGACCCTCGGTATATACAAATCAACCCATGGCCACTTTTATATACAATTTGATCTTCTTTCAGTATACAAAACGTGGTCTCCAAATATACATGTAGACCACTTTATAGTCATTTATATTTACAAAAAAGAGAAGTTAGATTGTTTCACAAAATTTATATACAAAATTGTCAAAATAATTCTACCATTTGTAGAATGATTCTTCATGATGGCCCATAACTAATTGAACGAACCTTCTGGATTAGCTATAACCCTTATTGGGTCATGTATTGCCTCGTGTAATGATTCACAAAGTTTCCATAGATTCTTCTTAGGAGGTCTACCAGTATACTTTATCAATTCAATATTTGTGCAACAAGAAGGTTCGAGTAATACAAAATATGTCTATGTGTCTCATAGTCCTCAAACAACCACTTCTTGGATTTTTGGATAGGGTACTTGTATTTCATAGAACCATAAATGAATACAAAATTCAACATAAAAAGTGTAATATAATGATGGTAAGATGTCTCAAATTCATCAAACAAGAACACATTATATTTTTATTATGTACCTTCTAAGCCATGTCTCTGTCACAACAATGCATCCTATTGGGTACTCACTACCCTCTCCATCAATGATTGTAGTTGTCAATTTCTTTTTTCCCTCAATACAATGACACAAAAAGTAATCAGTACCTTCCTCATCGTTCTCATCTACAACAACTGCATATACATGACCTACAATTTATAGAGGGATAAGTTAACACTCTAAACACTTAAGAAATTGAGAAATTTCCTGGTTCAAAATGAGGGATACGTCTCAAAATGAAGAATAAATTGAGAAATTACCTGGTTCAACTAGGTCAGACATGTGATCAAAATCCGTTGATGCTTCAAATTGGCTCAATTGTAGTGCTCTAGGAAGTTGATATGTATCAAGCGGCTGGAAAGGTGTATAAGAACATTCATCAACCCACTCTTTTGATTTGCATTCATCCCACACAAAATTCATACAAGACAAGAAAAAACATGCCATTAATCTAGTATAAATACCTAGTGATGTTGCATTTGAACTTCTAAATGAGTGCATGTCACTTTGATCTTGTAAGTGTACAACAATTAGATAGTTTCCAATGTTAGAATAATTTATCAACCAAAAAAACCTATTAACCATAGAATTACCTTCATTACATGTTCCCATCGTAGAGTTGCAACATCGCACAATTGTTTGTGCATTTATTAACTTTGTACCACCTTTGTACTTCAATTCCTCTCTGGCAAGAGATATTTTTACACATGCACCCACACCATCATGCTCACCTTTTCCATGCCTCGCCTCTGTGGAATTCCAAAAATGTTGAATGCCACTTGTCACGTGTATCCTACTCAACCAATAGAACATCCTTGCATTCTTGAATTGCGAGGTGCAATTATATGACCATATTATTTGTTGGTTATATTCAATACCTCTTTCCCTTAAACTCTCATAGAAAATTTTGAAGAAACCTTGCACAAACTCTGATGAATGTGTGCGATCATGACTGATGTAGAAGTGATACTCTATTAAAACCTTTCTATCTGTGTTTGTGCTATCATGTGCATGCAAGAATTCTATATGTGCAAAGATCGTCACTTGTATAGAATGGTAATACAATGCTTGCACTTCATTATGAGGTTTAAGTGTATAATTCTTAGCAAATTCAACAATGGAGACAATAGTACCGAGGGGAAAAGTATCCTTACATATCTTGAATTGCTCATCCAACCACCTAGCTCTATGTGAATAATGTATGTACTCATAAACTAGTTCCTCTTGAAAAATATTCATAAAATTAGCTACGCATATATCATTTTTCACTAACTCACACCTCTTAAGTTCTTTTCCATCTTTTAGACCATAAGTTACTGTCTTGTATTTTCTAAAAAAAAACTAGTGTATTTCCAATCTCATTTGTGCTCTCTAGATGGTGACATATTCACAACTTTCTCATACCACCACATGCACTACAAGATCCATTCAAACACATCATCTTATAATAAATGCAACCATCATCTTGATTTCATAATACACTTCACATAAAATCTCTTGATCATGTAGGAGGTGCTTGAAGACCACATTCCTGCAAAATAGTGTTAGTTTACAAAGTACAACAAACATGATGATATATCATAATAAATGGAAAATTCAATATGTAACCTGCAACAACATGTGGTGCACACATGATTAATCTTGACGTAAAAGGGTTTTGTCATTTAAAAAAATCTTTGGAGGAATCTTTCATAAAATTGTGTTTGTGTCATATCAATAAAGTGTTTTGGATGTGGCATACGATTTAAAGATCTGATTCTCCTCCTAACAATGTCTCTTTGGTTGGGTGAAACCCTTGTGTTGTCATGCCAAAAATTTTCAATTAATGTTCTTAATGCATCAACAACAACCTTGTCCTTGCGTGCAAGGCTACGAGAAATAATTGTAGAAGTTGAGAAATCCAACTTCACAGATCACCAAGAACACCTGCATGCAAATAACCAGTTGCTGAAAGGAAACCAAAGAGACAAAAGCAATGGCTTGGAAAATCTCAGCAGAGTGAGAGAAAAATGTATTCCAAGATAATGAAAAATAATTACAAGAGCTCAACCTATAAGGTGAATGAAAACCCTAAAAGGTAAAATCTAGGTTGCGCAATATAATTAATATAAAATATTAATTATATGCACCTAAGAAACAACATAAGTGAAAATAGAGTACATAGATAACTTAATAATTAAATCAACATGATCTAATTAATAAATGAAGATAAATAGATACTCTAACACCCCCCCTTAAGTGAAGTTCAGGAGGTAAGCTAACCTAGCATAGCTATGAAAGCAGGAAAAGAGGGTCCCGACAACAAAGCCTGATCAAGTACCCAATACAAGGAAATCTTTGTGAACCAGAGATAAAGGACAAAACCCAGTGGGAAAAACCCCTCTCCAAATAGAGATAGAACAAACATGCTGAAAAAAAATGAAGGAAGGAAGGCCTCAACAAGACCCCCTAAGGACAACTTCCATCACCCCAAGCATAGAACACAACTGAAGATAGTGCAGAGATGCAAAAGGTTTGGTGAAGATGTCAGCAACCTGCGCATCAGTGGGAATGTACTCCAAAGAGAGAACACCATCCTGAATCTGCTGACGGATGAAATGCATATGAAGCTCAATGTGTTTAGTGCTCTTATACCATGTAGAAGTTGAGAAATCCAACTTCACAGATCGCCAAGAACACCTACATGCAAATAACCTATTGCTGAAAGGAAACCAGAGAGACAAAAGCAAAGGCTTGGAAAATCTCAGTGGAGTGAGAGAAAAATGTATTCCGAGATAGTGAAAAATAATTACAAGAGTTCAACCTATAAGGTGAATGAAAACCCTAAAAGGTAAAAGCTAGGTTGCGCAATATAATTGATATAAAATATTAACTATATGCACCTAAGAGACAACTTAAGTGAAAATAGAGTACATAGACAACTTAATAATTAAATCAAAATGATCTAATTAATAAGTGAAGATAAATAGATACTCTAACAATAATAAACAAAGAGAATTAGTGTTTGGATCCTCAATTTTGTCTCACCTTTGTAAGGCTCTCCGTAATGCTGATCTACCTATCCTTAATGACTTGCTTTTTTTGCTTACTATATGAGATTTTTTCATTTCCTTTCCCATTATAGTTGATGTGAGGACATGTCGAGTAACATTAGAATCTCTACTACATTATTGTGAACCAATGGCTTGGAATGCATCGAATAGATTTCTCACAATGTTTGTCTCAGTACTATTTTCAGATGTTCTCAACCCCACAATTCACATTGTTTCTCTAAATTTCAGATTTTTAATCATTTCAACAACTACTTGACATCTTCCACTTTAATTTAATTTTTCAAAATAGTTTTTTTTTAAAAGCAAAAGTAGGCGAGCCACTAAATATATTATTAAAATTAAAAAACTGATTCAAAAGCTCATCTGGAAAAGAATCAGCAAGAAAACGTAGAATCATTACTTAGTACAAAATTTGATCCAAAGGATTTTCAAGAAACATGACATATTCGAGAGATCAAACTACATTTATATGAGATATACATTAACTAGATAACCCTAATCATGATATTTTCCACATGGGCACAAAAATTTAGGACATAACCAATTAATACAATACAATTTTTTTTCCCCAAATGTCTACTTTTGGATTGCAATCTGTCACCCATTATTGGTTATTCATTCCTCCATCACAACAGAATCACTTTGTTGAATACCGACTTAAGGATGCAAAGGTCATCCATCTATCTATTCATTTGTTCAGCCTGAGGAATTAGGCATTTCCAAACCAGTGGCATGGGGCATCTCTTCCTTTGCAATCCAGCCCAAAGTGCCTGTGGGATTCAAACCCCACCCACTCCCTTGTTCTGAGATAGATATCGACTCCCATTCGGTGTCGATAACAACAACAAGTTGAGTTGGCCAAGTTGTTATCTCTACAATTCCATGTTCATGACTAAAGCTACCATATCGTTGAGAAGGTGCTTCCTTAGATACGTCATCTGATGCCTCACCTTCCTCCCAAATATTCCATTTATTGCCATGACCCGACAGCTTCCATTTTAAAGGTCAAATGGAATGAGCATGTGTTGGCGATGTGGGAATTGAAAACCCAAGGAGTTCCAAAAGAGATCCAGTAGTCTTTCTCACCCTACTTTCCAACTGCACTCCAAGAACCCTCACAGTAACCTTGAGAACATTGTTCAAATACTTAACATTCTGAGTGTCGAACGTTCATTTTACCGCTTCATATGTTGGTAGAAAATCATGAAACTAAAATAATGGATAATGAGAAAATAAACCCCCCACAAGTGCATGGCCACTCCATAAGTCATAATGTTGCATGGAATTTTTCAAATTATCTCCAATCCAAAATTGTTTTTGAACATTTTTAAATGCAAGAATTTCAATTAAGTGCATAGACTGCATCAAATCCATTGCGTTGGAGAGAAATATTGATGCTAACTAGGAAGGGTAAAGGAATTGATTTGAAGTGGGAATTAGGTGTTCATCACCAATTACCTTTTTTATCACACGTTTGATGAAGGCCGACTGTGCAGTGAACATACTATCGAGAACATAATCACTGATGATTGTAAGCAAAACCTCTTTGTCAACCCTCGGTACTAACCAGATCCTGTAATACTTCGGCAGCACCTCCCTGTGAAGCTTGGAGCATGAATCACAACAAACACATACTTTAGCTAGAGCCTCCATTTCAAACTTATGTTATTCCACTCTGCAATGAGCTTTCTATAAATAGACAAACCCCAACTTTTATGGATTCCAAAATCATTCAATCTGACCGATTCTGCAATCTATGCCATTCAATGCAACATCCCATTTGATCTATCTTGCACGTGTGAGGTGAGTTGATCCATGTGATTTACATATAATCAATGATCTTTGGTAATCCTTATTAAATGTATCCCTACACGAAGAACTCCACGCGTCCCTACGGTATCATGATGAGGGCAATTTTGATTATTCACTTACCTTGATTTTGTGTGGGTGTGCGGAGCCATGAGATACTGAAATGGAAATAGATTTCAATTGTTTTCAAGTGGTTTGTCTTTATTAATTAGTATTCGGAGGTCATCATTCTCTGCAATGAGCTCAATTGAATTGATTGCTGAAGTCATAGGTCCATCACACCCCAAATTTTCCAACATGTCTGGAATTTTGTTACCTTCTCGAAGTGTATGGGAAAAGTTCACTTCTTGCATTGTGTTAAGCGGATTCCAAATTTTTTTAAGTATATAGGTGAGTTTCCAAGAAGATGATTGTCTTTTAACACCAGCATTAATTATGATCGAGGAGTCACCTTCGACATGCATTCAATCATATCCTCCCTACTTAGCAAGAACTAAACCCAAAAGTAAGGTGTGTGCTTCAACAAGATTATTTGTTCCTGTAGGTAAGGGTGAGGAAGTTAGTGCCAGAATATCCCCTTTTGAGTTTTGAATGCAAGCCCCCAAACTTGAGTTGCCTAAATTTCCTTGAGACACCCCATCAAAATTTAATTTTAATATACCCGATAGGGATGGTATCCATTTAACCTCCGATCTGTCAATTTTTATTGTGTTCTACTTTTCTATTGCACATCCAAATGGAATGAAGAGTTGTTTCCAAGTATGTAGAATAATGCTATCCCTTTGAGTAACAGTTGGATTAAAATTGCATTTTCTCAGTGTAGCATTGACAACTTCTGAAATTGCTTTATCAATGTCATCGAGTACTACTTCAATCAAAGAGGAGACCTTCCTAAAGATATGTTTATTTCTTTCCCACTAGATTGCCCATACTACTGAAGTAGGTGTGCATTTCCAAATGCTTCTAAAAAGTGACTTTGAATATAGGTCCGACCAAGATTGGAAGAGGTCCCAAATGTTGTTTGGAAGGGGAGTACAAAAATTTAGTTTACTTAAAACAAACATCCAACAATTTTGTGCAAATGGACATGTCATTAATAAATGATCCACTGTTTCATTAGGGACATCACACAAAAAGCACTTAAATGGAGGTGCTATTCTGAATTTATCTAGCCTTTCACTTGTCAGCACTCTGTGCTTAATTGCAAGCTAGGAAAGCCAACCCACTTTTGGTAAAACAATGTGGTTCCAGCAAAAGGAGTAAGCCTGTGAGGGAGTCTTATCTGATCCTATTTGCTGAAGGAGTCTATATCCCTCTTTAATTGAAAAGTTACCATCTAATGCTAGAGAATAGATTAGTTTTCCCTCACATGTAGAGAGATAAACATTTCTTTTGGATAGAATGTTTCTAAGTGTTTCTTTATCCCTGTCACTTAGGACTAATTCCTTTGGGTCCTTCCAAATGACCTTTCCTGAAAATCTACTCACTACTGAAATGTAGTGAATTAGGTGAATACCCCAATTTTTTTATGTAGCCTGTTTGACATTAGCACTATTTGGAATAGTGCACAAAGGAGGTTGTCCACTCCAAGAGTCTCTCCAAAACTTTACACTACACCCATTATTAACTTCCCAAGTGACATACTTCACAGCAATGTTTCTTGAAGAAGACATGAAGTCCCAAATGGCTGGACCTCTAGGAGTATCGTGAATTGATATAATTCACGAGGGATCATTATTGTCCAGATAATTTTATTGCATGATTTGACACCATTTGTTCTGAGGTTTTGAGTACATTTGCTAAATTAGTTTTCCACCAAAGGCCTCATTTCTTTTTGCTAAGTTGTGCACCCCTACTCCTCCTACTGCAGGTATATGTGACATATCTTGTAAATATATAAGAGGTATTTTCTTCTCTTGTTTTATATTTGTAGTCCATAAAAATTATCTGATTAGGGTTTGTATCTTTTGAAGAATGGACGATGGAGCTTTGAGGACTGCTAAATAGTAATTTTGAATGGCTGATAAAACTGTCTTGATAAGTAGGATTCTGCCTGATAGTGATAAGCATCTGGCTTTCCATGCCAAAATTCTTCCCTTTATGCATTCCAGGACCAAAGACTAGTAGCTTGTTTTGTTAGAGCCCATAAAGAAGGGGATTCCAAGGTACATGGATGGCAAGGAGTCCTCTATGAATCCAAGAATCTGAAAAATTCTATCTAAGATTACTTTGTTGGTGTTAAACAAGTAGATCTTGGATTTTGGTGCATTAATACTTTGTCCTGACACTTCAGAATATAATTGAAGAGTATGTTTTATTTTTCTAGCCTCATGTACATTTGAATTTCCAAACAGAAGAGTATCATCAACAAATAATGAGTGTGTGATGGAGATATTAGTGCCACCAATATGTGCCCCATACCAAGACCCTGCCAAATTCTTTTTCTTAAAAATTCTACTAAAGGCCTTCGCCATGATGATAAAGAGCACCAGGGAAATGGGATTTCCTTGTCTTACTCCTTGTGTAGAAGAGAAAAATCCTAATGGTTTACCATTAATGATTATAGAGAACCATGCTCCCAAGATGCAAGCACTTATCCATTTACACCAGCCCTTGGAGAAGCCCATTTTCTGCAATAGTTGGAATAAGAAGGCCCAACAAACTCTGTCACAGGCTTTCATCATATCTAGTTTGATAAAAAAATTAGAAGAGTGATTCATGTTGATGGAATGAAGAACCTTGTGTGCCACCAAAGCTCCCTCCATAGTTTCTTGTCCCAACATGAATCCACCTTGTTCAGATGAAATAATGCTTGGGATAAGATGCTACAGCCTCAAATAAATAACCTTTGTAATGATCTTATAAGTTATGTTGCAGAGAGATATTGGTCAAAAATCTACAAATGTCTTTGGATTTTTTATTTTTGGGATGATAGCAATATTGGTAGTATTGAAATACTTGAGCATACACTTATGTTTCCTAGATTCTTCCACTATTTCTAGTAAGTCCCAACAAATGACTTCCCAGCAACATTGAAAGAAAAGAGTTGTGAACCCGTCCGGACCAAGTGCTTTATCGGAAGGAAATGAGAAAACAACTTTGTGGAGCTCTTGGATAGTAAAGGGGGCCATACACATGTCATTCTCAATCAGGGATACCACTAAGGGGATATCATCCAGAATATCATTCAGTTGTTCTTCCGAAGGGGAAGGGGCTGTAGGTGGAGCTAACAGATTCTTGAAAAGATTAACCCCTTCTTCTTGAATATCTTGGGCATTTGAGATAACATTTCCTGAAGTCACCCCTGTTATTTCAAATACTGTCTTTACTGCTCTTTTTTGTGTAGCTAAGGCATGGAAGAATTTTGTATTTTTATCCCCTTCACATAGCCATAATTCCCTGGATTTTTGCCTCTAGTATTCCTCTTCTCTATTGCATAACTCATTCCATTCATGTTGAAGATCTTTTTGTTTGTGGTAGGAGTCATTATTCATACCATTTGGATAATATGGCTATAAATAATAGACAGTTGTTGTTTAACTTCCTCTTTTTGATGAAATATATTCTTGAAGACATGCTCATTCCATTGTTTTATATTTTCTTGATATGTTTCAACTTCATTGAAAACTGATGCATTTTAGATCCATTAACAAATGGGGCGATTATCCACCATTGATTCAAGAGAGGGAGAAAATTTGGGTGTCAGAGCCACATTCTTTCAAACTTGAAAGAGAATTGATGACTCTTATGAACTTTGCCTAATTTGTTGATGAAAAGTGAAATAGGAAAGTGATCATAACTAGGTAATGCCAAGATTTCCAACTGAATTTGAACATTCTAAAGTTTCTAGTCTTGTTATAGTAAGAACCTTTCCAACCTAACAGCAATCTATGCAAACCTTGCTCTCTTGTTTGTCCATGTGAAAGAACCTTGGGTGGGATGAATATCCATAAGATTTTTATTTTCAACAAAGCAAGAGAAGTCATGAAAAGTTTTGATAGGTTGAATAATGCCCCCTATTTTCATTGATTGATCAAGAATTGCATTAAAATATCCACCAAGTATGACATTCTATGTATCTTGGATCCAAATCAGCATAGCGAGAACTTCCCACAATCTCATTTTATCCTATGTTGAAGTAGGACCATAGACATTTAAGACTCTGACATCTCAAGGAGCAGCCAATTATGGTCCTGCTAAATTAGTTGACCTTGAATCTTTTGAGGGTTATGGAGCACTGCCAATCCTCCTAAAGCTCCCAAACCTTGGGAATGCGAGGAAACCCAGGTAGGCCATTTAGCTATTATGTTTTCATATTTGTCTTGAGAAATTTTTGTTTCTTGTATCATGATGATGTCCGCTTTCATAGAATCAATGGTTGTTTTGATCCTATGTCTTTTGTCAGAGGCATTGAGGCCTCTAACATTCCATGAGTTGATCTTCATTACTGACAAGGATAACCTCATGTTCTCCTTGTCACACGTTTGGTAACAACAAAGTTGTCATCTAAGGTAGACTGGATACCTGCAACAATTTCCAGTTTGGTCTTCATGCCTTTTGTTCGACCTCTTGTCTTAGGGGTTTTAGGTGTTTGAAGGCATTTTGAAGGCGACTGGTCAATTGAAAGAGTCTACTTATGATTAAAAAATGTCATTTGATCACTAACCTCTGTACTCTAACTACCCTTACTATGGCAGAAATGTCCAGCTCAACTTGTGAAATCATCCTATCCTTTCCCAAATCATCTGTCATAACCTGAGCCTGTTGAATGATGCAATTTTCAACCCCCAAATCTATTTCATTAGATCCTTCCAAAAACAAAAAGTTTGGATTATTATGGTCTTCAGCCACAGTCACTGAGTGTTCTAGCAAATCTAAATTATTAATTTTCTCCTGAGACTGAGACGCATGCATTAGATCATATGTATTGTCCTACCTACCTGGTACTAAAACTTGTAGAGTGGTTGGGTCATGACACACTTGGAGCCCAAATTGTAGAGATGACAATTTATTAATGGCATCTTTTTCCTCTAAAGTTACTCCAGCTGCCCCCATTTTGTCAAAGATCAACTTGGACACTAATTCTACAATGATTTGGTCCATCTGTTGTCTAGTCTTGTGATTTGGCTCCAAGCTTTCAGTATTTAACCTCTAATTTTATTGTTCACTGTGAAGGTCATTCATACTCAAGAGGTTATGAGTGTCATAGTTATCAGCTGGAGGCAGCAACAATGTGTTAGAACTGAAATAAATAGTGGACAAGAAGGTCATAATTTTTCGTATAAAATAAGAAATTTTTACAACAATGATCATATCCTGATTAACTATATCATGATTAATGGTGTCATTATAAGTATTAACTAGAGATAGATTTCCCAATTTATTTTTGAGTTTACAAGCTATGGGATCTTAATTGTAATCAGAACATAATATTGTTGCTCCTTGGTTTCCCAATTGACATTTTGTGCTGAGATGACCGAGCTTGTGTTGTAATTTAAGAACAGTGGCTTCGTCCTGAAAAATAATATTATGAACCCATGATCCCCATTTGGATCTAATAGTAAGTTGTCTAGGAACTTCTTTATGCATATCTAAGAGCAGACATATTCTGATATCAAGGTGTAGAAATTCAAGTGGAATAAGATCATGCCTAAGAAAAATGCCCAGCTTGTTTCCAAGGATTTCAATGATTTCCATATCTTTGTACTCTAATGGTAAATAGGGGAAGTGTTGGAAAGACTGAGAGGGGGGGTGAATCAGTGTTTAGCTAATTATTCAAATTCAAGAACTTTAAACATAAATCAATTATATACCACTTGAAGCTTAGCACAAGATCACATAACACATAATATGATTACAGGGAAACCTTGATTAGAGGAAAACCCCGATGGGAATTAGTACCCACAAATATTGCACTAGTATAATGAACCTGTTAAAGTTCCTTTGCCCTGTTAGGAGAAGTCTTTACAATGCAAGTACAATGACTTGGTTAAAGTTCTAACCCTGTTAGGAGTATTTTAAAAATAACCCTGTTAGGGGTGAGGACTCACTGTCCAAGAGCTCACTGCTCAATAAGAAAGAAGGCTACAACATCCTGAGAATAGATATGCACTATATCCAAAAGTGAACTGCTGTATATGACACAGATGTATGATCAGTTCCAGTTATGTGCTTATTCTCTTATCTTCTTTAGGAGCTCTATCTCATGCTGAAATATTTACACTTCTCTACTCTGCTTATTTCTTTGACACGTTCTAATACAAAATTTCATGTCATATATATGTCCATGCCTGAATAGACGCGACTAGAGACAAGACCTTAGTCAGCCCAAAAACAAATTATACAACACTTCCAAACTAGTTGGCTTAGGCGTGATTACATAAATGATTAGAAAATTATTACAAACACACTATAATAGGCACATAGCCTTTACAAAAAAAAATGTCATATGCTGATCCAAAATTTGAGGTCGGCTCTGTGCTCTATTTTCTGAACTGCTAAAGGCACTTCAACTTGCTGTAACTTCTTCGTACTATTTTTTTGTACCATGTGTGTATGGACTTAACATCTTAACATATCATAAAGCTTATATATGAATGTGCATATCCTGATTTGATCTTTCACATGTGCGTTGGTGCTTTGATCGACTGCAAACCTCTGTTCTGCTCTGTGTTCCATATTTAGCCATTTCTGTCTTCCAAGTTTTCTTGAAAAAACTTCGTATGACTTTGTTTCCATAATGACAACACAAAATAAGTCATAATTAATATGATTGTCAACTTTCCAAAAATCTCCCCCTTTGTCATTACAACACAAAATAAGTCATAATTACTATGATTGTCAACTTGCCAACAATCTCCCCCTTTGTCATTAATGGCAACAAAGGATTGTGGCCAATTTGTTTTGATCTTTAACTTGACACCAAAAAAAATTTATCTCATAACTTAGGCTATATAACATATTCCTTTAATACATTACTCCCCCTTTGACATTAATGGAAAAGGTGTCAAAATTGTAAGTCTCTAGATACTTACTCCATGTATACATCTGGAAAAGTAATTTGAAGATTCTTTATATCTTGCTGCCATAATGCCTTTAGTGCATCAACTGTTTGTAGATGGGCGCATAGGGAATATTTAAGCTTTTCCATTTTGGTCAAATCCATGCAGGGACCCTAGTCATATGTAGTAATTTTTGTATCTATTTGTTTGATGTTTTCATTTAAGACCGCTAGAGAGGGCGCCAGTGCATTTCTCAGTTGAGTTTGCCTGATTCTTATCTTATTGATCTTAGACTTTGCCTTTTAAATCTTGTCCAACTGACCTTGATAGATATTGTTGCATACATTAAGATCTTGTGAAGATGTTTCAATTGATTTTCTAATACTTTCAACTGATATTTCATCTTCCTCAATCTTCTTGATGTGTTCCGAGGTGAGTTTTACTCTGTCCATGCAATTTTCTATTACCTTTCTGCCTTTTGATGTCAACTCTTTCAGAATTCCTTGACCAATCTTCAATGAATTGAGATCTAAAGAAAAGTTCTTTACCAATTCATTCAATATTTCCTTCTTGTACTCATCTTCTACAATTTTAGTAGCAGAGTCTACTAAACTTGTGAAATGTGATTTGAAGCTGGTTAGGATGCTCTCAACATCATCAACTGACTGAATCTTAGCCATTTTCTTATCTGCAGGCACTAGATCATTTAGAATTTTCACTGTTTCTAGAAAGAGAGGGTTTCACATAACCTGTTTCTCTTTGGATTTTTCCATGGTTAGCACTCTGATCTTTATCAAATCTTCTTCTCCCCATGCATCTAAGCTTGCTGAATCAGGGGTCAAACTTGATAACAATGAGGTTACTGGTTTGCTAGGGGTGAATATATGTTTTGATTGACATCCATGCATTCATTTTTCACTGGGATCTCCATAGAGGGTAGTTCATCCTTTTTTCCTTCATCTAGACCTATGGTGTCTTCTACAGGAATTTGTTCTTGCTACAAAGAAGTGTCATCAGTGCATGCCTTCTCAGTTTCTTCAGTTTTCACAAATGCTTCTTCAAACTTGTCCAATTCATTATTTGAAGTTGTCATTGATATCTCAACATCATTGATTGTAATTTTTTATTCTGACTCTTTTAATATCACAGAGGGTGATGGAGCTTTAGGCGCTGAATCATGTGGACCTGTCATAGGCGCATTATAAGTCTCTAGTGCTTTATTCTATTTTGAAGGGACTGGAGTCATTTTAACTGTAGGCATCATTGATGGATACATGTGTCTATCCATAAGCATTTGTGAAAATGCTTTTTCAGTCTCTTTCCCCACTAACTCATAATCATTGTTCATTATATGAAGAGTCCTTGTCTTGGTTCTCAGATGAGGTTTCACAAAGTCTAGCAGAATTACTTTTTCTTCATGTGAACAAACAGGGAGAAGATTGTCTAATGTTTCTTTCCTAATCCTCAAGTCTTCCTCAATTGCCTATCTTTTAATTAGTTCTAGTATGTTCCATAATTTATCTGGTATTACTGTCTTAAGTTCTAGAACTGACTTTTTAAACTTGATCATGTGAGAGATAAGCATGGAATGTATTTTTGTTTTGTCTATCTCTTGATACTTGTCATAGACCTTTTCAATTGTATCTAGTCTTCCTTCATTGAAAATTCTATTCTTTAGAATGTTAAGACTAGGTTTGAATCCTACCTTAGGAGGGGCTTGAGTGTTCTTTACCTTGCTCCTTGTGGTTCTTGAAGATTGATGACTTGTGGGAACTTGCTTCTTCCTTCTAGTTATCTTACTTGGTACTGATGGTGGAGATTCTTCCAAGTCAATAGTAGTTGAGGGCGTAGATGTACTTTTATCAGATTTATTCATCTTCTTCTTGGGCATATCATGAGACTTCTCTATTTTAACTTCTGTTTGTTTGAGCTCTTTTGCAATCTTAGCTTCCTTAGATTTGTCTAGGTCTTCTTGTGTAACTCCATGAACTTTTAGGATATTAGAAGTAATTCTAGATGCTTTCCTTTTGTTATCAACACTTTATAGGACATAATTGACTTCATTTGTCTTTTCTCTGTAGGTTCCCCATCTGGGCTAATTAGGATCTTTGGGTGTAGACAAAAGAACTTGTGCATATCCTTCGAACACATGTTCCTCAACTTCATAACCAAGTGGGTGAATCCACTTGGTTCTAGGCTCAACTACCTCCATGCAAGTGTAGTCAGTCTCTACCATGAAACATATGGTCTCCTTATACTTCTCAACTATTTTCTCAGATAATCTGAACTTCTTCTACATTTTGATCCTAAATGTCTTGATGTCCATGTCCATAGAATCTTTCACACTACTCTCTGATGTGGCTTTCAGTGAAATCTGAGACATAGTGAGTTTGCTTCTGTCCAGGTAAAGATTTGCAACCTTACCTACTATGTGGAAGTAGAGATATATGATCAATGATCCAAACCTGAATATCTTGATCTTGTCATGCTTAATAGCTCGAATGTTGTCAATCAATTCAGTGTACAATATCTCACATAGGTTATATTGAGTATTATATTTCACCATCTTTATTGCTGCTAGGACAATAGCTACAGATACGTTATTTAGTTTGCTTGCGTGCTAAAATTTGTAACCTAGTATCATGGTGACTAGTTTTATGTCATCTTCCTTAATGGGATCAACTGTCATACCACACCTATCACTTCTGGATAAGCATGCTTTCTCAACTTGTTTCTTAACATCCTTGCCAGTTGGAAGAACTGGTCCAGTCTTAGGAAATCCATTCATGTCATGGATTAGGTCTATAGTAATGCAGAGGGGAACTTCACCAATCCAGTAGAGGTCATCATGTATCCTACTCAACAAGATTTTAACCCATTATGGCTCATAGAATTCATGCACATTAGAATACTCAAAGATATGGTTATTAGTGAGATGTGTGTATTCATCCTTGAATGAATAGTCAAGTTTCATCATTGACACCATGAGAGTAGTTATACTATTATCCCCAATGGTTTCCTTCTTACAGTAGATGTACGCGCGAATGTCTTCTACATGCACGAATCCTAGCGGAGTCTTATAAAATGGTCCCTCTACATCATCTAGTATGGAATTGAAAGGATGCCTTTTAAACACAAATATTTTCCTTTCAGTGATGTTGAATACAACTGGAGTGGCCATACTTACTTTTTTCTTGGATAAATAGGGTTTCACAAAAAATTGAAATGAGGTGATTGCTAGGATTTTGATCCAACTTCTATCCGTTCACTTAACCACCAAATCTGTTATCTTTCAGTGCTTTGATGCTCAGTGCTCCTGTGCTCTTCCAACTTATGTGATCTCAAATGCAAATGTGAAGATGATCAAATATTTACTGACTTTATAAAGGTTACTGCATTTAATGCTTGCTACCGTACACAATTTTCACAAAGAGTTCCAAACTTTGTTTAGAATGTGTTATAGACAGTACGTGAATGAATAATTCATTCTTTTGTTATCACTAACATGAATCCAAAGGCGCATACTCAGAGGTGAGTATACCAACCACATAGGGGTTCAGAGCTAGAATAGCTCCCCTTAAGACGATGAGGGTTGACTAATCAGAAGTAGAAGGTGCATCCATTGAGGAAGCATCTACTACCTTGTTCTCTTCATTATCCTTCTTTACATCAACCCATATTTTATCTAAATTAGCTTTAGCTTCCAAAAACTTAACTTCTCATGATTCTTCAAACAAAGACTTCCTAGGATTCTCTTGTCCTTTTGTCTTTGATCTGGAAAAACCTTCAGATGTGTCAAGCTTTTCCACATGAGTGAAAAATGATAGGAGGTCTGATTTTTTTATTTATCATGTTGCACTGCTTGGCTATGTTTCCATTGTAATTACATATCTGACATGTAGTGTTCTTCAAGTTTCTTTGAGGTTGATTTCTCTTATTGTATTGAGTCTGATTTCTTTGGTTTAGTTGTGACTGATTTCTTTGATTTGACCTGCAATAAATAGCCCTATGACCAAACTTATTACATGAGTAACATTAACCATTGAAGGGTCTTACATCCTTACAATCTCTTTCCAAGTGTCCATGCTTGTTACAGGCATAGCAAGTGCAGTTAACTGTCTTGTGCTTATCTTTTGATGGTTCTTCTTTAGTCTCTTCAAGAGTTTTGGTTTTCTTTTCTGCTGAAGATTCTGTTAGAGATTTCTTTCTTTATTGTGATGAATTGATCTTAATTTGAGCTGTACTATATCCCATACTAGTTGTATCACCTTTTATTTTTTGTGCATAAAGTTGTGATTGAATTAAATTAGAACTTGTGTGAATTTTATCAATCTTGTCTTTTTCTCCTGATAATTCAGATTCAATCTTATTCTTGATGTTTTCCAATTGCAAGATTTTCATATTGGCTTGCATGAGTTCTTCATCTAACTATTTATTTTCTTTGTTCTTCTCTTCAATAGTTGTTAGACTATCAGTTAACTGATCATTCAATTCTTCTATCTTATCCTTCAAAGATAAGTTCTCTTCATTCAGCTTCTTGACCATTTTTCCCAAGTCATTGGTAGAGAAATCTTTTAGATGTTTCCTTAATTTCTTGATAAGCATTTGAAAGCCATCAAATTTTAGTTTAAGTTCTATTGGAATTATATTGGAATGATGTACTGAGAGGGGAGGGGTGAATCAGTGCCTCTAAAACTTTTCTTGGTTAGCCCATTAACCCTTAATCATCAGTTTTTAAATTATCTTATCTAACTGTTCTACTTTCTTTATGTATATGCAATCATATCATAAGTTCTTTATCATGTAACCATAACAGAAAAATTCATGAAAATAGATAACACATAACACAAGATATGATATCGCAGAAAACTCCTATTAGGAAGTAAAAATTGCGGTGGGGATTGTTACCCACAAGACTTCACTATCTACAGATAAGAAGGGGCCAGTTAAGGCTTACAATTGGTAACTTCTGATGACCTACCCTGTTAGGAGTATTACAGTGGAGACCTGTTAAGATCTACTTTGTTTGAAGCTTTAGCAACACTGTTAAGTGTGCACTCTGTTAAGAGATTTGTAAAGAACTGTTAAGTCC
>MU227576.1:342314-361790 GCA_018584345.1 Thuja plicata | reverse complement strand
TGATCTGGTTGATTAGAAGATTCACCATTCTCGTTGTACCCTAATCCTGTGTAGTTGTTGACTCTTCTTTGTCCATCAAGAAAATCATCCATCCTTTTGTTGCTATCCTCAGCCTTTTTGATTAATTCGTTGTGTTGATTCTAGATTTTGATTTCATGCTTCAATTTTTTGTTCTCTTCTCTTAGCTCACCTATGATCTGTATTCTTTCAATGAGGTCTGTATTTAATCTATTTTCTTCTTGACTCATAAGAATAATCTGGTTGGTGATCTCATGGTGATGCTCAGCGAGTCTTTGAATTTATGATTCTTTCTCTTGTAGCTTCTCTGTAATTTTCGTCCTATCATCAATGGCTAGTGTTCTTTCATTTTCAGCTTTTCTTGCATCATTCATGACATCAATCATTTTCACCATTTGAGTCTCTTGACCAGTTTGCAACATCTTGATTTGATCTGTCAGATGTAGATTGACCTCTCATAGACTTTTAATTTCTTCTACTGATGTGTCTGAAGCTTTGCTCATTGATGATTCTACTGTTTCAAAGTAATCTATTATTTCCAATTCTTTGTAGTCTTTCTCATTCAGCCTAGTTTCCATAATCTTTCTTTCATCAAGAAATTTTCTCAATTTTATTTTCGCCTCCTTGTACTGCTCTTAGTTTATTTACATCTGTAACTGCTCATTCTCAATAGTCATGTCCAGTCTAAACTTGTCCATTGCTCCGATCTTTTCTGTCAAGTCTTTAATATTTTCAAGAGAGAGACTTAGCTCTGATACCAATTGTTGGAATTATATTGGAATGGTGTACTAAGAGGGGAGGGGTGAATCAGTGCCTCTAAAACTTTTCTTGGTTAGCCCATTAACCCTTAATCATCAGTTTGTAAACTATCTTATCTAACTATTCATCTTTCTTTATGTGTATGCAATCATATCATAAGTTCTTTATCATGAAACCATAATAGAAACATTCATGAAAATAGATAACACATAACACAAGATATGATATCGCAAAAAACTCCTGTTAGGAAGTAAAAAATGCGGTGGGGATTGTTACCCACAAGACTTCACTATCTGCAGATAAGAAGGGGCCGGTTAAGGCTTACAATTGGTCACTTCTGATGACCTACCCTATTAGGAGTATTACAGTGGAGACCTATTAAGATCTACTTCATTTGAAGCTTTAGCAACACTGTTAAGTGTGCACTCTATTAAGAGATTTGTAAAGAACTGTTAAGTCCACCTTCTACAAAAGGATTTTAGTTGTGATGCACTTGTTAGAATGAAACTACATAAGTCTTTGATCTGATGATGTATGCAATCTCTAATTTCTAATAACAGATCCTATTAAGCTTCATACGTATAAGTAATCATCCTTCCATGATTGAATAATACCTTTATCTGCTCGTCGGTAGCCTCTGTGTGTTATTTACAACTGATATGATCTGTTTCTGAACTTTGCATGAATTCTTCCTTCTGCTCCTTAGATTCTCTTCATGGCTATAAACAACAATGAATTCATACTTCACAATTGAGTTCGAACATCTATTTATACTAGTTTAGGCTCAATTCTTGATTCACGTGTTTGCAAGTTAACTCTAGATCCAATGTTTACAACTTGACCTTGATCTTTAATTAGATATGTTTTAGCTCCATTAGGATGCTTTAAAACATTTACATAAAGCTTTCTTGACCCTCAAGTTATGATTTAAAAAAAATTAAAACTCTATAAATAGAATTACATTGCTTTATCTGACGTGTAAAAATCAGATCCACTATTTACGGGTTTCTAACCGACTGTCGGTTCTTACGGTCAGTTTTCTTGGTTGTCGGTGTTCTTTTCTTGAACTGATCATCGGGTATGAATTTTCTATTCCATTGATTTTGTTCTCAAAAACTGTGTCACCGGTGATGCTTGTAGTCGTCAGTGATGCTTGTCAATTCCATACTTAGCATTTTATGACCTTTGTGTTCTGTCGGGCATGCTCGTTGTTCGCCGATAATACTTGGTCTGCCGGTAATCTCTGTCAATGTTTTTCACTAAGTGTACTAATGGAAAAATTAATGTCATCAATCCTCATTTTATTTCTCAGATCTGTCTAGATCTTCAAGGGCTGCTTCAAGATTCATTTTCAGATGTTTATCTTCTTTTGAATCCATGATCTCCTCAGGTGGTTAAACTTTTCTCTCAGAGGACCAGAGCTCTGATACCAATTGTTAGAAACACTGAGAGGGGGGGGGGTGAATCAGTGTTTAGCTAATTTTTCAAATTCAAAAACTTTAAACATAAATCAATTATATATCACTTGAAGCTTAACACAAGATCACATAACACATAATACAACTATGGGGAAACCTTGATTAGAGGAAAACCCTGGTGGGAATTAGTACCCACAAATATTGCACTAGTATAATTAACCTGTTAAATTTCCTTTGCCCTGTTAGGAGCAGTCTTTACAATGCAAGTACAATGACCTAGTTAAAGGTCTGAACCTGTTAGGAGTCTTTTACAAATATCTCTTATAGGGGTGAAGACTCATTGTCCAAGAGCTCACTTCTCAATGAGAAAGAAGGCTACAACCTCCTGAGAATAGATATGCACTATATCCAAAAGTGAACTGTTGTATATGACACACATGTTTGATCAGTTCCAGTTATGTGCTTATGCTCTTAACTTATTTAGGGACTCTATCTCAAGCTGACATATTTACACTGATCTGCTCTGCTTATTTGTTCGACACGTTCTAATACAAAATTGCATGTCATATATATATGTCCATGCCTGAATAGACGTGACTAGAGACAAGACCTTAGTCAGCCCAAAAACAAATTATACAATGCTTCCAAACTAATTGGATTAGGTGTGATTACATAAATGATTAGGACATTATTAAAAACACACTATAATAGGCACATAACCTTTACAAAACAAAATGTCATACGCTGATCCAAAATTTGAGGTCGGCTTTGTGCTCTATTTTTTGAACTTCTAGAGGCACTTCAACTTGTTGTAACTTCTTCGTACTATATTTCTGTACCATGCATGTATAGACTTAACATATAAACATATCATAAAGCTTATATAAGAATGCACATACCCTGATTTGATCTTTTGCACGTGCCCCGACTGCAACCCTTTGTTCTATTCTGTCTTCCATACTTAGCCATTTTTGTCTTCCAAGTTTTCTTGACAAAACTTTGTATGACTTTGTTGCCATAATGACAACACAAAATAATTCATAATTACTCTGATTGTCAACTTACCAACAGGAAGGAGATCCAAAATGGATAAAAATGAGGGCCCTTCAGATTAGGAATGAAATTTGGTACCCGGGGCATACTAAATAATCTTGATCCTTTACAAAACCATCCTTTTTGCAAATGTACTTCATCTCGATCCTCTTTTGACTTGAAAATAGAAACAAAATATTTTGATTCCATATGCAAGTAAAATATATCTTTAAGAGCTAACCAACAATCTGAAGCCCAACCTTTAATATCAGAAAAGAGAAGGGTGTTGTTGGTAAACTTACCAATGAGGGATGAATGACAAAGGAAGCCAATATGTTGCTACAACAATTATTCTGGGAGAATGACAAGGGGTTGGTCTGGAGCAACCTTGTTAGCCTCCTTATTATCCATTTCTTTGGTAGTTTTCCTTTGCCAAACCTGAGCTAACTTTTTTGGAATGAAGGGGGCTCTGGTGTGTGTTGGTCTAAATGACCCAACCTTGGTATTCACCTACATGAATATCTCAATCCTCCTCATAAGAAGAATCCTTATCGTTGTTGTCTTTGTTGAGGTCCACTTTTGCTTTCTTGCCAGAGTTCTCCAACATAGTCACAGTTTTGGGTTGAGTGATATTTGGTGAGCCAGGAGGTGAATCCTCACAGATATCATATATGGGTTGCTTCTAAAATTGAATATGAGAACGTTGACCATACTGAGGGGGCTTTCCAGCCCTAATTTGTTTTTAGCCCTTGAATGGATGCATTGTTTTGAATTTTTGTGTTTCCCGCCTAAATTTAGTTTCAAATTTAGGTGCATTGTGTTGATGAGGTATGGGATCCTGAGAATTCCTAGCATCCTCAGCTTGTCGGGAAGCTTCTCCTACTTCATACGATCGCATACTTGACCAGGGCCTAATGGGAATGGCTTCTATTTTACAAGATGTAGGATGCATCTTGATGGCTAGCAGATCCACTTGCAAATATTTTTGAACATGAAACCTAGGATTAACAAAGAAGGGTTTCGTAGGTTGTACCACCACTTTCCCATGAAAAATTGAATGATTTTCCTTACTATCTCTGTTGTAAAATGTATTTTTCTCTGAAAATGAACAATGCTGGAATCCCATATCTATTCGTGCATTGGTCGCAGGTTGTACAATCAGAATGCCATTAAAGATTTTGGAAAAATCATTTTGCAGACTGGGGAAATACCTTTGATATCTAGCCTCTTCTCCTGCTCCTACTCATGCTCCTACTCCTGCTCCTGCTCCTGCTCCTGCTCCTGCTCGTACTCTTGCTCCTGCTCCTACTCCTGTTGCTGCTCCTGCTTGTACTCCTGACATCATTCATTTCAAAATAGTTATTCCAAATCTTTTTAACAATTCTTCTACAATTTCTTTCCAACATTTTATCATGCATTGGCCTCAAAATATTTTAATCAATGTCAATTAGAAACTTTGGTTTTCTACGAATTATTCTAGGAGGTGTTAACACAGTTGCATACTCTACATTTTCATTAGATGAATTAAGTGCATTTTTTGGATTCATTTCAATTGGTGCATGTTGATGATTTTCATTTTCATTAGATGAATTAGGTGCATTTATTAGATTCATTTCAATTGGTGTATGTTGATGATTTTCATTTTCATTATGTTCATTTTGTTCATTAACGACATCGAATCAAAATGGTGCATTTGTCACATTAACATTAACATTTTCATTTTCATCACTTATGTTGCTTGAATTTGATGATGTACCTTATCATATACTCCTCATGCGCTCCCTTTGTCTTTCCTTTTTTGTCTCTTGTTGTTCAATTGTTCCTCTTTTTTTCTTTTCCATTGTTCATATTGAATGGACCCTACAAATAATATCATGAACTTAGATTTACATGTCAACATCAAACCCAAAAAATAAGAACAAATCAACCATTTTATTGAAATGAGAACTTACAATGATAAAATAACATTAAAAACACCAATAAACAACACAATTCAATCATTGCAAAGAAAAAACATGTAAAAAAAAGTACAAACCTGTCTGTTCCTGGTGTAAAACAATAGAAAAATAGTTGTGGGACCTCAAAACAACAAGCAATGACTATTTTAAGACCGTTGAAGCAAGAAATGTTCCTAATTCCATAGAAACCGATCGGGTTAATAACCCGATCAGGTTATCAGAACATAAAGGATCAATCCTCCTAATTACTAAGAACCCAATCGGGTTATGAGAACATAATGGGTCATTGCTCCTTATTACCCAGAACCCGATCGGGTTCTTAAAAAGTAAGAACAAAGGAGCATTGAGAGAGAGAGAGAGGAAGAGAGTAGGAGTAGGAGTAGAGAGAGAGAGAGAGAGAGAGAGAGAGAGAGAGAGAGAGCATAGTTTTTACTTCTTCATAACCCAATTGGGTTTTGAAGAAGTGAAATTTGTGCATTTTATTCTCCAGAACTCGATCAGGTTATGCAGGAGTTGAAAATGTACTTTTTGATTTTCAAAATATGATCAGGTTATTTTAAATTTAAAAACCTAATCAGGTTATGGCTTGGGAGGAGCTTTGGAAAATGATCCAAAGGCTTGGAGGCTCATTTTCCCTCCATTTTGTTCTTTTAGATGTTTTTTCATCTTGTAAGATGAATTCTCGATTTTATCTTCATCAGGTTTGCAATTTGTTAATAGGGTAGCTTAATAATTTCACCATAATATCATACGTCTTCTTATCTTTCTAACCATATAAAGTTTTCTATTTTTGGACAACATTAGCATAGTAAACTTTAATTTTCTTTACCAATGCCTTGATATTCCTCACAAACATATGTCTACCATTTTTTTAATAACTTTTGATATGTACTTAACCAAATTACAAATAAATTGCATATTATTGTTCTACACTTGATTCTATACACTTTAAAAAAAAAATCATTTTTGATTATTTTGATACAAGTTATGCCCAGTGCACAAACAGGTACCAAATTTTTAGGATGTGGTCACTTCAAAAAATCACAGAAAAAAAAGTACTTATTAAAAAATTACAAACAAATACACAACTTCTAGATCTCACTCTTACCTATCATCCTACCAAATCCATTCGAAAAATTCTTAATATAAATATATCTTTTGTATAGCACATGGAAACAACTATGTTATATTTTTCTATAAAAATTAGGAACAGGTTTTCATGCGCGCAAGGTTTGACCCTCTTAATCTTATCAGTTTTTAAAAAAATTAGTATTTTAAAAACTAGATTAAGAGTAGTACAATTTTTATTTTTTACACATCTTATTTTGATTGCATGACCCTAAAACGCATGTTCCAAGTTCACGTTTACCCGATTTCAGAAAAAATGTGTCCACTTATACCCCCTTTTTGGTCCACAACTTGGTGCACATACCCAGTGAAGATTTAATTCGCAACAAACTGCGCATTTGGATGACTCTTGATGGAGGGTTTTTTCCCTATATGGATGCCATGACAGGATCATACAAGAATCTTTCTCTCCAGTTTGTGAGCAGTTGGGATGATAGGAGAGTGACTATGAGGGAAATATCCTTTGAAATCAATGAGGAGGTTATCGCGCAGGCCACCAGTCTTACCACTTAAGGCGAGATGTGGAAAAATATGACTAAGGTTGCAGACAAAACCAACCTAAAATGTTTCTTCTGAAAGAACGAGGTGCCTGTGAAAACTCATGGAAGCTACGAGAGGAAGGCGCTACCTAAACCTTATGACCAGGTATGTCTTGCTATTATGAAATACTTAACTCTCGAAGGAAGGTTTCAGGTGCTTTATTACTATCATTTTTCTCTGTTGAATCACTTCCACCATAGGGACCTTATTTTGTTACCTTTATCCTCCTCCATTCTCTAGAGGCCAATGTGGTGAAACTCAGGGATTGCTGCAAGAAAAACAAACATTACACTATCTTACATCAGGGTTCTATCCTAAGATTGTTCAATATCCACCTAGATCTCTACCCTCCTAGATACATCATAGAGTAGGATGCCCCCACCTCGCCTAGCCAATCTTTCAAACTTGTTCCTAGCAAGAGGGAAAATTCCAAAAAAAACCCATGACCCCTCATTCTTCCTCTACTTCGCCGACGAACACCAAGTCTGGTTAGAAGAACAAAGGTGCCTTGTCTATTACTCCTGCCAGAGCTAAAAAGGCTAAGATGGAAAATTGCATAAACCTTGAGGATTCTAATGCCAATTATGGTGATACCCCTCAGAGATTGCATATGATTTCCGCCAAACCTAGAAAGAAAGAGAAGTTTGTGAGGGAGAATTACATTGAGGATGAGGAGGCAAATTCTGGCTCGGATTGCAAGGGTGACTTGGGGAGAGATATTTTGGAAAGGAAACTAGTAGGGATCCGACCCATGTCTTTGAGAGTTTATATACTGGAAATATTGGCCCTAAGATGATGGGTGGGGCTAAGAAATCCTCTCCTACTACCATCTCCTCCTTGCACCACAGAATGAAGGATAGGAATATTGAGATGGTTGAGAAAGTGGAAGGGATGGAGAACCCGTTTTGTGCTACCATTGGCGAGGAAATTAAAAGACTGAAGGAAGGGGTTAATGTGTTGAAGGATGGTTTTACCATGCTAGAAAAAATCTATAACAGGTGAGTAGAGTTCACTGTTAATGTCATGCATTCGTTTACGACCACCCTATGCCTCCTGCAGCAGGCGAAGGAAAATGACGAGGGTAACATCGATGGGATGGAGAAGATGTTAGAGTTCCTTATTGATGATTGGACCAGGTTACTCATGTCCCACCCCAGTGAGAAATAAATAGGATCCCTAGGGAGGTCATGTGATGGGCTAGGACTTTGGCTCCCATAATTTCTTTTTTTATTTTTATTTTTGGTTTTATAACTCTGGTTTTAGCCCCCTAGGCTTGTTTAATTCTGATGATACTTATTCAATGTTACTGATAGTTGGATTATAGCCCTCTGAGATCTTAGTACTGTGATAGTTAGTTTTCTTACTTACTGTAGTTGGGGGTAGTCTGTTTATTCTATGCGGGTGTTTTATGTTTTTGATGTTAGAGGAAGGGATATGTTGGTGATGTGTTGTTAGTGTGCTAGGGTTGCTTAATGTACTATTCCTGTGTGGTAACTATTGTTGTTGAGGCTCTGTCTCCTATTCTTTACGGGTTAGCCCCCTTGTTTTGGCTGCTAGTAATATAAAAAACATATAAATTTCTTTATCCTTCATTGAATAATAGTATTGTACAATTTATTAATATGAAGTAAGCTTTTGAATAATAGTAAGTTTTATTTTGTAAATTAAATCTATGTATTTAATCTTTTAGATCAAATTTCAACTTTATTGAATTCTTAAATGATACAATAGTATAATATACATCATAATAAATTACATTTTTTACTTCAAAATTAAGTTGTCTATACATTTAAATATACAATGTTTTAAGGAAGGAATATGTCATGTCCTTTCATTTTGTGTGGTGCAATGTACTGCTTTTCTATTTTAACATACTTTGAAGCCACATGCAAAGATGAGAACTTTAGTAACCATCTTACAGTCTATAATTACGTTATTTAATAATATAATTTATGATTTTTTAGAAATAGTTTGTCGATTATATTTTATTTTGGATCAAATTTCAACTTAATTAAAGGCCTTAATGACATGAACAATATGATATATACATCATAATAAATTGCATTGTTGACTTTAGAAATACGTTATCTATACATTTAAATATACAATATTTTAACGAAGGAATATGTCATGTCATGGAAGGAATATGAGTTTGGTCCCATCCGCTCATTTTGTGTGGTGTAGAGTGCTTTTATATTTCAATGTACATTGAGGCCACATTAAAAGATAAGAACTTTAGTAACAATCTTATAGTTTATAATTACTCTTCTTATTTGAAACAATTCTTAAAAACATATTTTATATAACTCTTTGTATTTTTTTTATTATAGAACAAACATGTTTTGAAGGAGTCCAAAACCCTATTTACAAAAAGTAGGTTTTTAAGAAGAAAGACATGAAAGAAACCCTAAACAACATAAGACTTCCAAACAGAAAAGAGACAGAGAACCGAAAGCACTCAGACAATAAAAAATCAAGCAATTTTCTTTTAAAGGAATAGAACAAGGAACATACCAAGAAACGTTAAGACAATTTCTTCAAAGCCTCTACAACTTCACCCTCCAATTTAATCATGTTGAGGGAAACTCTCTTCAGGTCTTGAATGTACTCGGAAGTTTTGTCTGCCTTTCTTTTCATATTTGTCTAGGTTCTCATTCTTAGAAAAGTATCCTTCTCCCCTTTATCCTTATCAGCACCATCCACAACAACAATTGCCTTGTCTTGGTGGATATTTGGGTATGTGCAAGATCATGGGGTGCCAAATAGCGGCAATGTGAAAAAAATGCATTTTTCTTTGCTCCAAAATACAAAAATATGTGTTGACTTTTAAGTAGGCTTGGGTGTCAGTACATCTAGCCAAAAAAAAATCTAACTAAAACACGTATCTGATATTAGATAAATATTTGATATCAGATAAGTATTCCATATCTGATATTGGATATGAATGCATATAAATATAAAAAATAAATATTATTATTTATTATTTATTTTATGTGTGTGTGTGTATTTTGTTTTCTTAAGCGAAAAGAGCCTTATATATAATTATATTAAATATGAAAAGAGTTTAGAACATAGAGATAAGTCGACGCTCTGATAAAGCCATGTAAGGCTTTGGAATCCAAGAGTAAAAGCTAACTAGTAACTATTGCTCACTAGGAGCCTGAATTTTGGAAAAATTATAAAAACTTCCGCTTTAGATTTCAAAATATTCCCTAAGAACCCTTACAAATATACTGGTTAAAACTAATAACATGGAAATATATCCCATAGACCATGAAAAAGAAACCCCATAGTAAACTTAATAGAAATTTTATAAGATCCCACCAAAAACTAGCAATGAATGGAGCATCTAGTTTTTTGTTCTCCCATGGCTACCTGAGAAAGGTTGTCGTCACAAGCATCGTAAGACCTATGGGTCTAAGAAGTCAGGGGCCTAGAGTGTGGATGTGGATGTGAGGAACTAGCATTGTCTGGAACTTCTACCTGTGGAACACGTCGAGGATGTTTAGAAAATTGAGGATGGAGGTTTGGAGGAGGCATGAAGGGCGGAGCGAGGTTTGGAAGATGATTCAGATGATCATGCATGATGAGAGTTAAGATAGCCTCCACCCTGTCTTCAATTCGCTGATCAAGTTCAACACCTCACCACATGGTAGTGTTGTTGGGCTGTGACTCTCAGAATCCTAATATATTGCATCTCCGAGACATCATTTTTAGAGTTAAAGACAGATAGAAATGTATAGCCCTTAAGAAACAAGGGCTGCAATTGCAGCGTAGTTCCTGCTAAATGCTGGTAGGGCTGCGTTGTATAAAATTACCCACACAGAAAAGCAATAAAATGCATAGCCAGAAGCTGTACCTGGTTATTTGTTCTATTTTTCTAGAATATGATATGAAAACCAAATACAGGTCCTCCTTGTTCTCATATCAGGTCGTACTTCTTGTGACAATCAATGTCAACTAAGTTTTTCCTCAATCAAGTTGCAAGCTGTCCACTCATGGTCAAGTTTTTCAACTAACAATTCTTGAAAATTGCTCAACATTGGACTATTCCAAGTAAAAGATGAAAAGTTCCCTACTGGTGATAGCTTTCGCAATGGATAGATGACAAAGAATGACCAAGACAAATCTCAAGTGGTGCACCTTTCAAGTGACAAAGCCACCTCAATCTTCCACCTAATCATCAAGGAAAAGTAGCAAAGTGACGAAGTAATCATGCCCAAGTTTGAAGTGTTTGAGTTGTCAATGGTTAGTTAAAAAAATGGATGGAGTATCCATGCAAAATTAGGCTAAAAGATTAGCAAAGAGAGAAACAAAGCATGCCTAATTGAGAGAGGAAGAAATCAATCAAACTAGGGACCATTTCAATATAGCAATGCCATAGAAAAAGTCTATCAAAAGGTTCCATGAAGTGGCAAATGCATTAAGAATCTCTGCCCAAAGAAAGCAATAGAGTTTAAGTCAAAGAAAGCATGTCTTTGGCTTGGCAATGCCAGCTGACCAAATCACATCCTATCCCGACTACTAAATATAGAAAGTATAAAACCCTTATAACAATTGAACCAAATCCATAATAACCATAATATCGATATAAGAGCCCAAGTGTCTGGAAATTTAGCAAACAGACATAACACAGAATTGGAACACTTAATTTCAGAAATGTATAACCAGCTTGCTATCGACCATTTCTATATTGTCATGTATTTATATGCAAGCTAAGAACACAAAGGGAAGTGCCAGAGCAACATACATAACTGGCAGGTTGAAGAACATTTACAAACAACCTTTTCAATGCCATACAATCAAAGGGACCCATGAAAGCAACAAAGCTTTCACCAATGATTTAAACTTTGAAAGATTGGTATACAAGTTTTAGTGAGGTTCTTAAACATATAGAATATAATCCACCATGTTTTCATTAAATTGCAAAAAGATGGAGAAACCAGTAAAAGATGAAAAGGATATGTGTCAAGCATTGCTTTTAGTTTATGAATATTGTAAAAATGCTGCACTAAAAATATAATTGAGTGCCTATTGTTCTCACCATCGGCTAGCGATGACTGGTTGCTCGTGTATCACATCTCCTTTCATCAATGAGGTGGTCGTGAATATAGAATGTGTGTGTTCATGGTATCTTTTCGGTGGTAAGGCTCCTACAAATTGGGTGTTTAAATCCTTTCAACACCCAATTAAAAATTAAATCATATACAGGGTAGCAAATTTATTCCTACAGAAACACCCATAGTTTCATTACAAATTCAAATCTTGAGGAATTTATTTGGAGGAAAATCTAAAGCACTTACCAACCTCGACAACTTGAAGGAGACATACATCAAATCAAGCAATAATTGTGCTTGTTTGAATTCGAGTCATTTGCAGATCTGAATTTGTTCTAGACACAACAAAAAATAGCAAATTGAATGAATTTGGGAGTGATACAATAAGCATCTGAAGCCAAAATTGAAGTATTTCCAAGGACAGGATAAGATTTTAACTTAATAAAGACATCAAGAGACTTGAATTAGTTTCAAACTTAAGTCTTAAATTCAGTTTTTATCAGTATCAACAAGGTAAGTATGTCGCTCCATCTAGTGTTTTATATGACATTCAAGACTGTTGCATATAATTAAAAGATGGATTTTAAATTTTAGTTTAAATCAATAAGGTAAAGGTCTTAGGAGTTTGAGCTTTATCATCATAGGAGCATAATATGTTTCAGATTTGAGATGATGATTAAGTCTCTACTACAAGAGATATAGCCCTTGGTAAGTTCATTAATCATTTCTTTGATTTTGATTATTGTTTCAAAATGGCAATAAATGATATTATATGGCAGGATGAGGACGATTGAAGATAAGGATGGAAAAGGTTCAAAATCAAAAGATGAGGGAGCCAAGGAAAGAGGAAGGATTTGAATACCAGGCTTTAAATCTGGGCTGGGCCAATCATAAATTCAACAAAATCTGAGTACTAAGGCTGCAAATCTCAAATCTAGGTGCAACCAACAGAGAAAATTAGACCTTCTAACTTGCAGACCTGGGAATAATGATCCAAATTTTGAC
This sequence comes from Thuja plicata, assembly GCA_018584345.1. Classification (NCBI taxonomy): domain Eukaryota; kingdom Viridiplantae; phylum Streptophyta; class Pinopsida; order Cupressales; family Cupressaceae; genus Thuja; species Thuja plicata. The sequence goes on along the minus strand of MU227576.1, from coordinate 348,875 downwards.
AATCATACAAGGATAGAGCTGAAAGAAAACATGGAAGAATGATCAAATTAGTCAAAGCTGGGCTGTTGACACTTCAATTTTCAAGAAAATCAGAGACTTAGTACTGCGAATTGCAAATCTGGGCACAAAATCTTAGTGTAGAAGTCACATCATATCAAATTTGGGCCATAAAGGCTCTCAGATTTTTGTCGTCAGCACATAAGGTTGAAGATGCTTAGCGAATGAAGGGCTGTGGCAAGATTAAGTTTGAAGACCTTCAAACGAAAATCAACAAATTACAAGCCATTCATCAAGGAGATAAGCAAGAGGAGATTTCAAGATCAAGATCAAGCCAACAAGATGCAAATCCAAACCCAAATTCAAGAAAATATAAATCAAAGTCAAGAATGCAAGAACAAGCCAAAATCTTAGCTAGCGGTCAAAAAGAATTAGTTTTGAGTTATGAAATCATGTAATTCAAACACAAATATTACAAGGCCAATGCCCAAAACATTTCAAAAAATTGCAAACATGAACAGATACGAAAATGATTCCAACGCAGCCATACGTGGATACCTCGCGGGTGTCTACAACATGCCCTATTTTTTTTTTTAAACCTGGGTGCCCTGAACTTTTTAAACTTCACTGATCTCTGTCGCCTACTGAATCACGAAAATGTGTTTGCAGATGTAAGCTTTTAAACACATTTTGTTATTATGATTTTATTAAGCGCTCTCACCGAAATCTATGAATGAGCTAAACGGCATACCACGTCTCACCTACATGTCAAAAGGGAAATGCCATCTGTTGTTGCTGTCGTCAATGCTTCCTGCGAAAATATGCTGTCATCTACAAAAATGGTAGCCCCAACACTTCGATACATGCAAGATCATCTGCAAAAATGCTAACCCCAACATCTTCGGCAACATTGGAAGTCCCGCAACTTTGATATTCGCCCGTTCTCTTCTATAGAAACCTGCGAAGCCTCCCGCCTTGACCAAAGGAAATGTGCCAGCGGGCATTTTACACAGGCAAGGGCTAAACCTCGGTCATCTTTCCTGAGCAAACTTTGAACACAAAAATAGCAAGAGGAAAATAAAGGCATGTTACTGGCTGTGAGCGGGAGGATTAATCAAAAGTTAACGTTTGAGCCTCCGCAATAGTTACCTGCGCCGCAGGAACTAATAAATGATGGGGGAAGAGGCTCCCAATGTGATATTTTCCATGCCACGGGTCATATTCTTGGAGTACACGAGTGATGCGGGTTTCTTGGATAACAAAATCATTAACCACCCTTTCCGCAATAATTTCCAACATATGGGAACGTTGCAGGAGATCAAATACATTTGATAGGAAAATAGAAACCAATTGCGATGGAAAAATTACTCACCTAGGCCTTGGTGAGAGGATTTCTTCACCAATTAATTGTTTGACACTATCCCTATATCTTTGGTAGTGAAACTTGAAGATCTTACCAAGGTGATGGTGCGAGATAGGGTCAGAGACGGGAAATTCCCATTCATACACCTGTAGGTGGATGTGACAATTCCACAGATAGTACTCCATGTGAGCCATTTTGTAATCCCAGTAGACCTTGAGAGAAATATCATGAGCTCCCCTTCATCCTCGTAGGATTGGTGTGAATGCATACAAAAGGAGATAAAAAAAAAGTTGCGCAGATGGAAATACCAAGTGTCTATATTTGCTAAAGCTTATATATGTCATAATGTTGTGTTACAGATTTAGGTCCAAGTTGATAAGTTCACCCTTGAGGTGGCTCATCTGTAATATTATTGCAGCATTGCGGAAATGCTCCCTGCACGGTGGTAGGGTTCCTCCTGAGAATTCCTTTTCCGGTGGTCACTCCACTTCACATGGAGGGCAATGTAGATGGAGTTCTTCCAGGAGTAGGCATAGACGAAGGCGTGAAGATTCACATTCACAACCTCCTCCTTGTCATTCTCCTCAATGTCAGTTCTCGCCGTGTAGTTTGATTGTTCCTCCATGCCTTCGAGGTTCTCCTTCTGGCTGGGTGCCCGTCAATACTCCTACTTGGGCTTTGTCAACTTCTATTGGTTGGCCTTCTCAAGGTGATGCTTTCGGTTGGCCTTCTTCTTCCAAAAGATTCCCAAGATTGGCATTAGCCATATCTCTGTGATGTGAGGATAAGGAGGATGAGGAAGACAATGTAGATGGGTGGACCATGCCGAACCCTAATCCAAAACCATAGGCAGGATGGGGAAAGAAGGATGAACCAGACCATCTGTCTTCATTGGCTACTACCTTGCCTGCTTGAGGGTGTTTGTCTTTTGGGCTAGGCCCATTTTTATAGTTTAAAAAAAACTTTGTTGTCATGGTTTTTGTTTCTAGGCATGGTCCATATGACTCTAGGATAGTTCCCACATGACTTGAAGGGAATGTGTTTTCCTCCTACATTAATCTCCTCTATATGTATTAAGTTTATTAAGTTAATATAATTGATCAGTAATTACATCAAAAAAATTTATATAACAATTATTTTATTATTTAATTTTAGTTTCTTACAAACTTGATAAATACTTATCAATTAACTTATTATTTATAACATTGTAACACAAATATTTTTAAAAATACTATTATTTTAATTATTTTTTGTTATAATACTTAATTTTAATTATGATTTATTAAAAAAGTTTCTAATCTTATATTCTAATATTTTAAATATTATATTTTGATAAAAGGTTGGAAGTCTAAATATATATTAACATGAAATATATACAAAACAATACATAACAAAGATTAGGAAAATAGCTAACTATAATGAGAACCATGTCCTTGCCCAAATGCTAACCTAAGACCAACATCAAAGGAAAACCATGCACTTTATAGAGACAAAACAACCTCCTAAAGAGAAGACAAAACAAAAACCAATACATGGCCATGCAAAATTAGGGAATGAGGGAGTTTTCTCTTATTTTTGTGGGAGACAAATGTGTAAGAAACCTATGCATATGCTTATCAAATATGGTTGTCATTTAAGGTTGAGATGACAAGTGGATTTTGGGAAGAATCTTATTTCTCACATGTTCTGACTTATGTGCCTAATATTCATGATTAGGCATACAGTGCAATGATTAGAGGAGACATTTTGACTTAATGGAGAAGGATGTGATGGGAGGAGAGATAAAGTGGAGGAATTAAAACTTTCTTAATTCTAAATGGGTGTAAAATGATTAAATTAAAAAAAGGGGGATTTAGTTAGTTTAACGAAGGGATTAAGATGCAAGTGGATGCTGTAGAGAAAGACAAGTGGATGAGAGGAAATGGATTTTTGAACTAATTTTAACTCAAAATTGGAGGAAAGGGAAAATGATGAATTTACTTAAATAAATAAAGGCATTTATTTTAATTGAATAAATGAAGGGTTAAAAGTAGTGTTAGATAGGTAAGCTAATTAAATTAACTACCCAATGACTATAAAATGAAAGAATTAAATAATTAATTAAATAATGATAAACTATTTAATTAATAAACATAGCTAGAATAGACTATTTCTGGGAGCTCCAAAGGGTTTGAAAGGTCTTATACTCCAAATTGAGAATTTTAAATTTATATTTTAAATAATACTTTTAACATTAAAAAGAGCGTCTAGAATTAAGAAAGATAGGAATAGAATAGTATGATGATCTATTCTCTTATTGGTTATCTTTCATGATAATTCGTAGAATTTGATCTGAAACATTAAACAAATGGAAATCATATGTCTAATATTTTTTATATCTAAACTTTATGATCCATCATTAAGAAAGATAGGAATAGAATAGCATGATGATATATTCTCTTGTCGGCTATTTTTCCTAATGATTTGTGAAGTTTGATGTGAAATATTAAACAAATAAATTCAAAATTCACATTCCATGAGTTTTGCTTAACAATATCATGGATTGTGCAAATCACATGTCTAATATTTTTTATATTTTATATTTATATTTATATTTTATATCATTTATCATTAGGATTTTTCATATTTTAATAATCATATTTTGAAAATATGTCTAGTATGAATGAAGTTGGGATCCCAACTTCATATTTAGGATCATTCCTCTACTTAACCCCAATAATAATAAAATAATAATTTATTGATCTCATATTATTATCTACCACACATTTAGATTTTTCTCTAAAAGTGATAAATGAATTAAAATATGAAGATAAGATGCACATTCTATCTATTCTTAGAGAGATTGGCCCTCGCTAAAATTTTCTTTAGCGTATGAAAAGACTCATTAGCGTAAAATGAAACTAAGAACTGAACTATATAAGAGTATAGTTTCCGCCATGCTCGTGTAGCTTTCTGAAGACCATAAAGAGCCCTTCATGAGGTATGCAAGCTTCATGAGAAAAGTCTCAAATTCTCTTTGAAGCATTTCAAGCTTCACCACACGGACTTTTTCAGTCCGTTTAAAACTTGTATGGAGAATATCCCAAGCTTCTTTGGAATAATCAGCTGCTGCTATTTTGGGAAAGATTTCCTCTGTCAAGGCAGTTTCAATCAAGCTCAAAGCTTTTGCATCTTTCCTCCTTGAATCCTTCAACTGAGTCTTCTAATTTTTTATGAGGGAAGAAAACAGAGTTGGGTCAGTTACATCTACAAATCCATTGACCACAATCTCCCGCAAATCATTTGCAACCATTACGATCTTCATCTTCTTTTCCCAAACATCATAATTTTGTCCATTAAAGGACGGTGGCTGCTACCAGCTCTTTCCTACATCTCTAGCCATATCTCCTATGCAAGATAAACAATTACCCAGAAAAAATAAATGACCAAACTCACAAGGATTGAGGGCCAATCGGCTCTGATACCATGTAAACAATATAGAATCACTCTATATTCTAGAAAATCACACAAGATGCTCTATTTCAGCAATAAATTAATTCAAGAAACCCCAAAATAGGGCAGAGCATAAACACAGAACAAAGATGGAGATATGCAATTTCTTCTTGCTTCTATTAATTTGAAAATTACTTCTACAACCAAAATAAACTTGTATCTATTTGGGGTTGCATACAAACTATCTTGATCTTCTCAGAGCTTTCACAAAATGTCTAGAGGAATCACTGCTCAACAAGACAATTACAAAATAATTGTTGCTGCAATAATTCTCTGTTATAAATAGAGCACTTACAGGAAAATAAACTATTTGTTGTTGCATACAAATAAAAGACTACTTACATATCTGGAAACATCTTTTCCTTTTATAAACAAATGTTGTCTCAAAAGACAAAATCAGATTTGAGAAATCTGATTTGAACTTATCTTTCAAAGTCCACACAAAAAGAAATCTGATTTAAACTTATCTCTTAAAGTCCACACAAAATCAGATTTGAAGTTATCTATCATAATTGGAAGAGAATTAAAAAGTCAAATAAAGAGGCTCAAGGCAATCAGATTTTATTATGAAAATCCAAGAGAATGAAGGAAAGACTGAAGATAAGCTGCACATTAAAATTCTTCTATCTACTCTTTCATTTGTCATTACTTCTCAAGCATAGTTACACTTAGTTGGAAAGAGAAGACTAATAATAAGTCAAGCCATTGGCTCCTCCAATTCTCTCTATTCATTTGGAATTTTCTTTTGTAGCGAGAAGGCTAATGAATGATGGATAAAGATAGGGTGCACATAATTCTTTCTCTATCATTACATATAACTTCCATGGGTGGTAACATTTTTCATTTGTCAATGTGTTAGTAATTTATAAGGCTGAAGATGAGTTTTCTTGATCTTAAATTAGTTTTTCCTACTTGAATTTGATGGTGTCCATGTAAATACTCTCGATAATAAAATAAGAAAATAGTTATATGTATTTTTTATTTGTTTTATTCATAACTAATATATAAAAAATGCTTATGAGAAGAGCTAAAAGGTTAGTGAATAAGAGAACATATACTCTATTTCCATAATATTAATTATAAAAAAAGATCTTGTTTAAATAATTTTTTTTTATAAAAATCATTTTTGATAGGTTAATTCTCAAATTACATTTTAAAAAATATTTGTATTAATTCTATAAGATTAACACCAAAAACTTATAATTTCATCTAATGATACAAATTATTAAAGTAGCACTTGCACCTTTGAGGAGTGCAATGGTTATGTCAATAGTAAAATATATATCAAATGATGATATTATAGTATATTTATGGATCTATATCCCTCTCTATTTCTATATCCATATGTCTCTTTCTAACTCACACACTCTCCCTAACTACCTCCCTATCCCCACTTTTATGTCTTTCTTACTCACACACATACACACTTCTTCTTTCTCCCTCCCTATCTCTAACTTATCTTACCCCTATCTTTATCTTTCACTTCTCTCTATCTATATCTCATTTTATCTATTCTCTTTAATCTACTCTATGTATCTATCACCTAATATATCTTTATTGTTCTATATCTTCATCTCCCCCTGTCCCTCTCCCCTTATCTCTCCTTGTATCACCATATCCTTCTAACTATCATTTTCTATATGAAATGGATAACCTCTCTCTCTCTCTCTCTCTCTCTCTCTCTCTCTCTCTCTCTCTCTCTCTCTCTC
>MU227576.1:301529-319393 GCA_018584345.1 Thuja plicata | reverse complement strand
ATTACTATAATACTATAATAATATAATCTTCTAATTTATATGTGCATGTTAACTCAAGATTAAAAAAAGGTATTCTCCTACATGTTCTAAATAAAATTTAATATAATCTAAACAAAATACACCTACATATATGAGACATTTAATTTTTTTCATCCTTCCACTTTAATATACATTATTAAATTATTAAATTGAGAAAATTGGATGTCTTATATATTTCAGCGTATTCTATATGGGAGAAAAGTACTAAGAGTATCAGTTATTTTCTTTTGGTTATCTCTATATGCGACGTAAATACTTGGGAGCTATTATTTATGTTTCTAGGTAGTAAAATGTTCTATGGGATCCTTCAAGTCAGTAAGAATTAAAATTATTTAATAAATAAAAGATGTTGTTGAATTAAACTAAATAAGATAGATAATGATAGTTTATTTAATACTGTTTAGGTGGCTGGGTAGACATTGCGCACCACACAAAGCGAGTGGAGAAGACAAAAATTTTGTATCCCTTCCACGACACGGCATTGAACAAGTTTTCAAAAAACTTTCCTAGAAGATTTGACACGACAGTGAATTAATCATATTCTGCGCAATTTCAGTTAGAGTATAATTTCCGCCCATTTTCCAAAACTTGAAGATGAATGAAGGAAAGAGTGAAGATAAAGATAGGGTGCACATAAATCTTTCTCTGTCATTACATGTAACTTTCATGGCGTGGTAACATTTTTCATTTGTCAATGTGTCAGAAATTTCTAAGGCTGAAGATGAGTTTTCTTTTTTCCTACTTGGATATTTGATGGTATCCATTTAAATATTCTAGAAAATAAAATAACAAAATAGTTATATGTTTTTTTTTAGGTTAATTAAATATCTGTATTAATTCTATTAGATTAATACCAAAATCTCTCTCCTCTCTTTGCCATTAATTTATTTAACAAATATAAATTTAAAAAATTTAAAATAAAATTAAAATTAAAAAAGAATAACCTATTTGAAATATTAATATTAATATCATGTTGTGGATATTTATTGGAGGCTTTTTTCATCTTTGAGACCATGCTCTTCTTGGAGATTGCAAACATTTCTTAAAAATCATTCAATAACATAGTCCAAAAATGAGTGAATGGAAGAATGTTAATGAAGGGAAAGGATGTGCAATCTTAGTAAAAGAAATTCATCATAATATTTTTCTTATTTTAAGATTTGATCAATAAAAAAATCAGAATAATAAATGGCATTATAGAATGTTTCATTCTTCCTAGAAATTTTAACTTTAAATTTGTGTAATAAGAAATAAAATTAGCAAGTTGTAAAATAAAATAAATCTCAAATAAAATGAAATGAAAACATTTGTTAACTAATACCCAAGATCAATTTCTTTTGGTGGACTGCCCTTCATGGTAAAATACTTACGTTAGATAATCTCCAGAAAAGGGGGATACATTTAGTCAACATATGTGTTCTTTGCAAAGCTCACTCAGAATCTATCAACCACATTCTCATCCGCTGTCCTTACACGACTCTGGTCTGAACCAAAATTTTGAGTATTATGAGATTGAACTAGGTCTTCATGGAGGAACTAGACCAATTCATTTGCAACTGGGGAAACCTTGGGAAGCACCCGCTTATCAACACCCTTTGGAGGTTGTTACCCCCGCATATCTGTTGGAACCTTTGGAAGGAAAGGAACAACCAGATTTTTAGAGGGGAGAAAAATTATGTTGAGGGGACGGCACGTCTGACTGTGAATCTGCTGAAGGACAACCTTTTTACCTGCCACTGGAAACCTCCTACCTCCCCCCCAGGAGTCTAGACTATTTGATTTCTAAGGATTGGCAACTACCTCCCTCCTTCTATAAGTTCGACGACTCCAAAGTTGTGGCTAGACGGAATACCAAATGGTACCCCCCGGAGGAAAATTTCATAAAACTAAACTTTGACGGAGCTTCCTCCGAAGGATTTGCTGCGGGTGGGGGTATTCTCCATGACAATAATGGCAAGATGATCATTGCTTATGTGATAAATGTTGGATTAGGGTCAAATAACATGGTAGAAATCTCTGCCCTCTTATGGGGCCTAAAGGTGGCGGTTACCTTGGGAGTTAAAAGACTGGTCATAGAGGGGGACTCCAAAATCATTATTGAGATTGTTAAAGGGAACTTTAAAGTTTGTTGGAAACTGTCTTATCTGCTGTAGGACATCTGGTCCCTTCTCCCCAGATTCGACGAGTTTCAATTGCAGTACATTTTTCGGGAGGGAAATGTGGTGGCTGACAAGCTGGCAGCCACGGGGCTTAATCAACATGGTCTCAGATGATGGAGGAACCTGGGCTCCCTTTCCAAGCAAACTGCCTTGCTTGTTGAAAAATAAAATACTTAACCTATGAAGTACAAGGTCGACTATGATTGGATGGGAGAGGCGGCGGATAGAATCACAAGGATTGGGCAGAATTCAAATTTTCAAAAAGTGATGGGAAAGGCTTTTAATGTTTTTAGAAGTCTGAAAAGACGGGCTATTAACTCCAATTTAGGAAAAAGTATGGGCCTTTTCAAATTTCAAACTGACGTGGAGAATAACACGAGGCAGGATGCGCTGGACAAGATAGATAGGGTTGTGTGGTGCATTAATTATGGGGAAGGTAATCATTACAAGATACGCGAAAACTCTACAATTACTCCAGCTAATCTTGTGACCGATACTTGTCATTTCAAAAAGCTGGATTTTATTCCCAACTGGTTTTTTGTCTTGTGTAATTCTATCCTCTGGTTTTGGGTTGGTAGCTTACGCAAGAATCTGGTTTGGAGAGTGTTTGGTGGTGGTGTGAAAGGTGTTATGTCTGTGGAGATACAGATTGAGATTAATCCTGAGTATAGCTCTAATATGGGCGGAAATATTGTGAGGGTGGAACCCCCTAGGATCGAGGCTGGGTTTCTCAAAAACCAGTGCACAGTAACCTATCTGGAGGAAGGTGGGTTTTACCCCTACATGGAAGCTATGGGAGGATGTGATGAAATAATCTCCATGCAACTGGTTAAAACTTGGAATGAGCGCAAAGTTACTATAAATGACATTACTTTTGAGTTTAACAAAGAAGTAATAGCTCAAGCCATGGGGCTCTCCACAAAGGGGAAAAAGTGGAAAAAGATTATGAAGAGCCGCGATGACACTGGTAAGGTGAGATTCTTCAAGAAAATAGAGATTCTTGTTCCAATTTGTGGAGGATTTAAAAGCGAGGAGTTGCCTAGCCCATGAAATGATGTCTTCCTCATTCTCATGAAGTACATTACCCTGGAAGGCTGCTTCGGCACCTACTACAACTACCACTTTCCCCTGCTTAATCACTTCAGGTACAATGATACTATATCCTTCCCATTTTACCTTCTTCACTCTCTTGAAACCTCGATTTTAGATGTGAGAGAAAAGTTAAAAGCCAAGGAAAATTATTGCATCCTCCACCAAGGGCTTATCCTCCACCTCTATAATTTCCACCTTGCCCTGTGTCCCCCCAGAATTGTGTCTCTACAAGGTATTACCACACCAAAGGGCACTATGGAGGCGACGGGTGCTTCTAACCCCTCATCTTCATCCAAAAACCCAGATAAAAAGATTAATGTTGGGTCCACGGGTGGCACCCAAATCACCATTGAGTTTGAGGAGGACAAGGAAGATACTGAGAAAAGATGGAGGTCCCCCAGAATTGCCAAAAGCTGATTCAAGCAAAAAGCGGTTAGGAAATGGTACATTGAAGAGGAGGAGGAAACAGAAGATTTGGAGAAGAAGTAAAAAAAAGCAACACCAGTGGAAACACTAAAAAGGGGAAAAAAAGAAAAATCAAGGAGAAAGAAAAAGGCAAAGTCCCTCAAGATCTGGGTGGGGATAAGAAGAGCCTTGACTCTCCCCAAGTCTCGGCTAGCTTCACTATGCCTATCATGGACCTATCCAAGGGTAAGCTCTCCAAAGATAAGAATGCGGACTCACAGAGCACTTCCCCGTTGTCTGCAAACCCCCAGGTGGCGGTGGAGGAACCCAAGAGAGAGGTGGAAACCAAAATTGGGACCCCGAAGGTTAAGGATAGTGTGACTGAGAGTCTTCTAGCCATGGTGAATGAAATTGCCCATATCCAGAAGGATGTTAAACCTCTTTAGGACTCCTCCCTGGACTCAATTTCTAAAATGGATATGACAGTGATTAAGGAGGAAATTAAAAACCTGAATGAAAGCTTTAACAAAGTTGTTGAGTTCGTGGTGAAGGTTATGCAGTCGGCAGCTACCACTTTCCAGCTTCTGCAGATGGCAAAAGGGTCTACCCAGGAGGAAGAACACAAGAACGAGAAGCTGTTCCAATTCCTTGCGGAGGATTGGCTCAAGCTGTTGTTGGACAATGGAGGTAAAAACCCCAATTAACCTCCTCTCTTTCAGTGCTTTTCTTTGTCTTTGATTTTTGTTGGCTGGCCATTGAGGGCCTTACTGTGATTCTGATGAACTCTTACATTGGGTTTAGACTTAATTCCCTTGATACTAAAAGTAATTTCTTCTTTTATGTTAATTACTTTGAAACTTACTATCACAGACTGGTTACCAGCTTCAAGGTGAAGCTGGGGTCTGTTAGGGATTACTCTTGCTGCTAGTTTAGTTTTAATTCCTGCTTTACTATTACTTGTAATTCCTGCTTTAATGTCAAGTACTTAGATACTTACTTTCACAGACTGGTTACCAGCTCTAAGGTGATGTTGGGGTCTGTTAGGGAGTGCAGACTAATTTCCAGCTCCATGGTGGAGTTGGGGCCTGTTAGTTTTATTTTCTAGTTTTTGATGTTGAAAAAGAGTATTGGGTGAAGGTGTTTTGACCCCTATGTTGTATTGGTTATCTGCTGGTAGTCTGCACTTCTCATGCTAGCTATGTTTGTTCGGGTCAGCCCCCTTGTCTTGGTTGCTTTTACTAATAAAAAACATTTGTTAAATAAATAAAAATAAAAAAATTATTTATGTAAGTAATAAAATTTACATTTAAAAAATAAATAATCCTATTATTTAGAATACAAATTTAAAAAAAAAAATTAATGATAATGTATTTTTTTATTAAATTTTAAATGTACATTAAAAATAAATAGACAATTTATAAAATAAATTAAATCTCAAATAAAATAAAATAAAATATTTATTTTTTCAGTAAATAAAATTTACTCTGAATTGTCATACATCCAATTTATTAAGTATTTTTTTTCAGCAAAAAAATTTACTCTGAATTGTCATACATCCAATTTATTGTGATGGAAACAATAATTTTACACTCCCATTATTGTAAAGACGCAAACTAACATCGGTCTATTGTTTTGAAAGGTAAGATATTTGCAAACTAACATCAATCTATTGTTGAGACAGAGTTTGCTAAATAGTAGCTAAAAGTTTCTGCAAAACTTGCTTCTTCTATAAACCGCAGGCACCAGGTCCCAGCAGCTGTAATAATGGTGGTAAATATACTAATCGGGCGAGTGTGAAGTGCAAGAGAAATCTTCTAGGAATGCTTGATAATGGAAGGTTGAATGGTTTAATGGGAGAATTTTTTTCTGGTTTGTGATTTGGGGTTATTTTACATGATGCCTCGAAGCCTGAAATTGCAGACAATTTTACAATTTTAAAATATAATTACATTTCACATATTTTATACACGGGAATGAAATTAAATCAATCCCTAAAGCTAAACGATTTATACAGATTCCATATTAAAATAGAACCTTCAAATATGAAGAAAGATCAAATGTAACCTGACAAAGGGCTAAGTTTATCCTCATAATTGCTCTCCAAGCTTCATGCTGTGTATGCTTGACTTCTTCTTTGGCGAGCATTATCTAGTCTGTGTTATGGTCTCTAACTGGAGAAATAAAATCCTAAAATCCCTATTAAATAAAAAAAAAGTCCTAATCTTTGTCCTAACTTGCTTGAGCACGCAAATCCCTAACTTGGTGAGGGAAATAAATCGAGTTGACTGGTGTAGTACGCAAAATCATCCTCAGTGGCCTAAGATTTGTATTCTAAAGAGCTTCGACATGTAGTTGTGAAAATATCATCATCATTGCTTAACATTTAACAATTACTTCAGTGGCCTAAGATTTGTATTCGAAAGAACTTCCTAGATTTAAATCCAAAATATAAATAGAATAGCTTGAAATTTGACTACTTAAACTAGATATTTACAATAAAAATGGCTAATGCATTTGTTGTAGCTGATAAAATGCACATGTTCTATATTCTCTTGCTTAATAGTTTGCTTTGGTTGTGGAGAAGACAGAGAAATAACATCCCAAACATTGAAATAATATATTAAAAATGAAAAAAGGATTAAGCCTCAAATATTACAGATTAGCAGACACCATTGTTCAGACAGCAAGCTTACAATAATTCAAAAAGTTTAAAATAGAACAGTGACACAGAGATTTAGTATAATATAAGACGGGAACTGATGACAGTAAAATAGATATAATTATCATAAAGCCTGAAATACTGAAATACAGAGCCACAATGTTGAACCATAGGCTGCAACACACCTAAACATGGAGACTTATGATGAGTGTAGAGATGCCTAAAATTGGAAGTTATAATTTATACTCATATTTACAGTAGCTTGAACATACTTCTTCCCATAGAAAGAAAATTGTCAAGTGAAGAGCTAAGATGTAGACGTGGACCAACTTTCAGAGCTCCCTTCATTAGTATTTCTTGGATTACTTGTACTCTCAAGAAAAGGTAAGATGTCTATGGGCAAATGAAAACTTCTAGGAGTACCAAAATATACACTGGTTATTTTTTCCAATCTCTTAACTATCTCCATCATATTTGGGCATTGGTGTGGAACCTCCCTGGTGCAAATCAACCCTATTTGCATGAATTCAGTGAGGCATGCCAATACCATTGCTTTATTGGGATCCTCAACATCTCTTAGTAGGTGGTTGTCCACCACTTTTGTGATCTTATCTGGAAAATGCATGCTTGTCCATTTTGGTAGATTAATACCTTCTACAAATATGTTATGTGTTGGTCTCCTTCTTGTCAACAATTCTAAAAGTAGAATTCCATAGCTATATACATCTCCTTGTGTTGAAATCTTTCCACCCATTCCATTCTCTACAATACAATATAGTAATCAATGACTCTCAAGCTATAGGAAATAATTATCAAAATCAAAAAACAATCAATCAACATTTATATTTCAATAATACAAAAAATTTATACCTGGTGCGAAGTAGCCAATAGATCCCTTTAGTACACTTGTAGAAGTCACTGAATTTCTTGAATTTTCAAAAAAGATTCTTGCAATACCAAATTATGCTATATATGGAGTCATATCATCACCTAATAACATATTATTAGGTTTTAGGTCACAATGAATAACTTGCACAAAATAATAATGGTGTAGATATTCCATTCCTTGTGCTATCTCCTTGGCTATTATTAATCGATCAACCAAACTTAATTGGCATTCATCTTCTCCCTGAGGATATAGCCACCTCTCTAAACTTCCATTTGACACGAACGGAAGAACCAATGCTTTAAAATCCACATTACAATAAGAAAAAATGAATTTGATTACATTGCGGTGCTTGACTCTTTTTAACACATTACATTCTCTTTGAAAAATTTGGAGAGAATTTTCATCTTGGAAATTGAGAACTTTAACTGCAATATGTGAACCATTATTGAGAATACCCCTATAAACAGATCCAAAACTACCAACCCCAAGCTGATTAGTTTGGCTAAGCCCACCAGTTGCATCTGCAAGTTCTTCATATGAAATTCTTTTAGGCCCAATGTTGAATTCAAGGGTATTCTGATCAATATGTCTCCTTCTATAGAAAACTATAAACAATATAGAAGACATAATAAATATTGCAATGCCAATCAAAATTGGTACTATCACCTTTTTGAAGGTTGAAATTTTGTTGTGCTTGGAATCCAAGCATGGTGGCAGATTAATCCACTTTCCACAAAGGCCAACATTACCTGAAACTGCTGACTTGTCAATCATTGCAAAAACTCCTCCCTTTGGAACATCTCCTTCTAAGTTGTTTGAAGAGACATTAATATGTTCAAGCATTTTCATTTCTTGGAAATCCAATGGGATTGTACCAGACAAATTATTTCTTGAGAGATCAATGACTTCAAGATTTTTTAGATTTGTCAATGATGCTGGTATTGAGCTATAAAAAGAATTCCATGAAAGATTTAAATTTTGCAAGTTTGTGTAACTTGATAATGCAGCCGGAATTTCACCTGAGAAGTTGTTAAGAGACAAATCTATAGCTTGGACCATTGGCATTTTACTTATTACCAAAATAGAACCTTGTAATAAATTGCTAGAAACATTGAAATAAAATTGGAGATTCACAAGACTTGTCCATTTAGGAGGTACAATTCCTTCTAGTTTGTTGTAAGCTAAGTCCACCTTTTCTAAAGTGATGCACCTCCCCAAACTAGCAGGCAATTTTTCAAAAAGTTGATTATGATATAAAATAAGATCCCTTAGTTGTGGAAGATTGCCAAGAGCATCTGGAATTTGACCTAAAATCATGTTTTCACTCAATGATAACAATCCAAGCCTTTTTGCATGTCCTAAAATCTTAGGTATTCGTCCACATAAATTATTTTTGTTCAAAGATAATATTTCAAGATTTGGAAGTAGACCAAGAGCAGATGGAATGGTCCCATTGAGACGATTGTCAGATAAGTCTAAGATTGCCAGCTTTGTGAGGTTACCAATGCCACTTGGTATGTTTCCCTCAATTTCATTGTGATTCAAATTCATCCAATGCAATTGGCTTGATAGTTGGCTAAAAGAAGGAGGCAAAATCCCAACAAGATAATTAAAAGATAATAGTAGAACTTGTAAGGAATAACAATTGGTCAAGGATGTTAGAAAAGACAACTCATTGTCTTTGCATGTGAGATTAGTTGCCACTATCGAAATACCATAAAGTTGGTGCAATTTTCCAAATTCCAATGGCACTGTGCCACTTATTTGATTATCATCTAAATCAAGTTTCTGAAGTTGAGTACAATTGGAGAGGGAGGTTGGGATTTCTCCAATGTGTTGGTTTTCCCATAAAATCAATACTTGTAACTCTGATAGCTTGCCAAATTTCCAGGGAATGTGACCAATTAATTGATTTTTATATAAGCGCAAAGCTCAGAGATGAGTGCAATTGGAAAGGGTGGTGGGAATCATGTCTGATAAGTAGTTTTGACCCAAATCAAGATATTTGAGTTGAGTAAGCATACCTAATTCAACGGGAATCAATCCCGATAAAATGTTTTGACTAACATAAAGTATTTCGAGTTGAATAAGCATATCCAATTCAAGAGGAATGGGTCCTAACAAGCTGTTAAAATCAAAACAAAGCACTACATGTTGAGTAAGCATGCCTATTTCAATAGGAATACCACCATGGAATCTATTACCCCCTAAATCCAAATAAGTTAAAGAGGACAGGTTTCCTAGTAAAGGTTGAATTGTGCCTGTTAATTGGTTTGCTGCTAAATTAAGGATTTCTAAATGTGAAAGGTGGCCAAGCTCAGAGGGAATGTTGTCACTCAGATGGTTATAAGATAGAATGAGTTGTTGTAAAGAATGAAAATCAGCCAAAGTGGAGGGAATGAAGCCTTCTAATTCATTTACATATAATCTAAGTACTTCCAGGCAAAAAAGCCTTCCCAACTGAGTAGGAATTGGACCATGAAAGTTGTTATTCTGAAGAGAAAGGACTCTAAGAAAAGAGAGATTAGCAAGACAAGGGGAGAGAGTGCCAACTAAAGACATACCAGTGAGATTCAAGGAAACCACACGTTGATGACAAGAAGAGAAAGAAATGCCAGTCCAATTACAAAAAGAGTTATTGGAAGACTAGTCATGCAAGAAATTGTAAGGGTCAAGTGAGAGAGAAGTCTTGAAAGCCAAAAGAGAATCTTCATCAGAATAAGAAGAAGGAGAAGAATGAGAGACAGGAAATGCAAACAGAAAGAAGAGAAGAAGACAAGGCATCTTCAATAAAAATAAATAAATAGTATAATATACATCATAATAAATATACTATATGATACAATAGTATATAATATACATCATAATAAATTACATTTTTTACTTCAAAATTAGGTTGTCTATACATTTAAATATATAATGTTTTAAGGAAGGAATATATGTCCATTCATTTTGTGTGGTGCAATGTACTACTTTTATATTTTAACATACTTTGAAGCCACATGCAAAGATGAGAACTTTAGTAACCATCTTACAGTCTATAATTACCTTATTTAACAATATAATTTATGATTTTTTAGAAATAGGTTTTCGATTATATTTTATTTTGGATCAAATTTCAACTTAATTAAAGGCCTTAATGACATGAAACAATGTGATATACATCAAAATAAATTGCATTGTTGACTTTAGAAATAGGTTATCTATACATTTAAATATACAATATTTTAATGAAGGAATATGTCATGTCATGGAAGGAATATGAGTTTGGTCCCATCCGCTCATTTTGTGTGGTGTAGAGTGCTTTTATATTTCAATGTACATTGAAGGCTGAAGCCACATTAAAAGATAAGAACTTTAGTAACAATCTTATAGTTTATAATTGCTCTTCTTATTCAACAATTCTTAAAAATATATTTTATAGTTCTTTCTATTTGTTTTTTAGAAATAGGTTGTCGATTATATTTTATTTTGGATCAAATTTCAACTTAATTAAAGGCCTTAATGACATGAACAATATGATATTCATCATAATAAATTGCATTTTTTACTTTAGAAATAGGTTGTCTATACATTTAAATATACAATATTTTAATGAAGGAATATGTCATGTCATGGAAGGAATATGAGTTTGGTCCCATCTGCTCATTTTGTGTGGTGCAAAGTGCTTTTATATTTGAATGTACATTGAAGCCACATTAAAAGATAAGAACTTTAGTAACAATCTTATAGTTTATAATTACTCTTCTTATTCAACAATTGTTAAAAATATATTTTATATAGCTCTTTCTATTTGTTTTTTATTATAGAACAAGCATGTTTTGAAGGAGTCCAAAACCCTATTTACAAAAAGTATATTTTTAAGAAGAAAGACATGGTAGAAACCCTAAACAATAGAAGACTTTCAAACAGAAAAGAGACAGAGAATCGGAAGCACTCAGACAATAAAAATCAAGCAATTTTTTTTTAAAGGAATAGAACACGGAACATACCAAGAAACGTTATTCAGTTTCTTCAAATCCTCTACAACTTCACCCTCCAATTGAATCATGTTGAGGGAAACTCTCTTCAGGTCTTGAATGTACTCAGAAGTTTTGTCTGCCTTTCTTTTCATATTTATCTAGGTTCTCATTCTTACAAAAGTATCCTTCTCCCCTTTATCCTTATCAGCACCATCCACAACAACAATTTCCTTGTCTTGGTGGATATTTGGGTATGTGCAAGATCATGGGGTGCCAAAAAGTGGCAATGTGAAAAAAATACATTTTTCATTACTCCAAAATTCAAAAATGTGTGTTGACTTTTAAGTAGGCTTGGGTGTGACTACATCTAGCCAAAAAAAAATCTAACAAAAACACGTATATGATATTAGATAAATATTTGATATCAGATAATTATTCCATATCTGATATTAGATATGAATGCATATAAATATAAAAAATAAATATTATTATTTATTATTTATTTTATGCGTGTGTGTGTTTTTTTTTCTTAAGCGAAAAGAGCCTTATATATAATTATACTAAATATGAAAAGAATTTACAACATAGAGATAAGTCGAGGCTTTGAGGAAGCCATGTAAGGCTTTGGAATCCAAGAGTAAAAGCTAACTAGTAACTATTGCTCACTAGGAGCCTGAATTTTGGAAAAATTACAAAAAATTCTGCTTCAGATTTCAAAATATTCCCTAAGAACCCTTACAAATATATTGGTTAAAAATAATAACATGGAAATATATCCCATAGACCATGAAAAAGAAACCCCATAGTAAACTTAATAGAAATTTTATAAGATCCCACCAAAAACTAGCAATGAATGGAGCATCTGGTTTTTTGTTCTCCCATGGCTACCTGAGAAAGGTTTTCGTCACAAGCATCATAAGACCTATGGGTGTAAGAAGTCAGGGGACTAGAGTGTGGATGTGGATGTGAGGAACTAGCATTATCTAGAACTTCTACCTGTGGAACACGTCGAGGATGTTTGGAAAATTGAGGATGGAGGTTTGGATCAGGAGGCGTGAAGGGCAGAGAAAGGTTTGGTAGATGCTTCAGATGATCATGCATGATGAGAGTTAAGATATCCTACACCTTGTCTTCAATTCACTGATCAAGTTCAACACCTCACCACATGGTAGTGTTGTTGGGCTGTGACTCTCAGAATCCTAACATATTGCATCTCCAAGGCATCATTTTTAGAGTTAAAGACAGATAGAAATGTATAGCCCTTAAGAAATAAATGATGGGGGAAGAGGCTCCCAATGTGATATCTCCCATGCCACAGGTCATATTCTTGGAGTACATGAGTGATGCGGGTTTCTTGGATTAAAAAATCATTAAGCACCCTTTCCACAATAATTTCCAACATATGGGAATGTTGCAGGAGATCAAATACATTTGACAAGAAAATAAAAACCAATTGCGATGGAAAAATTACTCACCTAGACCTTGGTGAGAGGATCTCTTCACCAACTAATTATTTGACACTATCCCTATATCTTTGGTAGTGAAACTTGAAGATCTTACCAACGTGATGGTGCGAGATAGGGTCAGAGATGAGAAATTCCCATTTATACACCTGTAGGTGGATGTGACAATTCCACAGATAGTACTCCATGTGATCCTTTTTGTAATCCCAATAGACCATGAGAGAGAGATCATGATCTCCCCTTCATCCTCGCAGGATTGGTGTGAATGCATACTAAAGGAGATAAAAAAAAGTTACACAGATGGAAATGCCAAGTGTCTATATTTGCTAAATCTTATATATATGTCATAATGTCATGTTACATATTTAGGTTCAAGTTGATAAGTTCACCCTTGATGTGTCTCATCTAAAATATTATTGTAGCATTGGGGAAATGCTCCCTATACGGTGATAGGGTTCCTCTCGAGAATTCCTTTTTCGGTGGCCGCTCCACTTCACATGGAAGGTGATGTAGACAAAGTTCTTCCAAAAGGAGGCATAGACGAAGGTGAGAAGATTCACATTCACAGCCTCCTCCTTGTCATTCCCCTTAATGCTAGTTCTTGTTGTGTAGTTTGATTGTTCCTCCATGCCTTCAAGGTTCTCCTTCTAGCTAGGTGCCCATCAATACTCTTACTTGGGCTTTGTCAACTTCTGTTGGTTGGCCTTCTCAAGGTGATGCTTTCAGTTGGCCTTCTTCTTCCAAAAGCTTCCCAAGAATGGCATTAGCCATCTCTCCGTGATGTGAGGATAAGGAGAATGAGGAAGACAATGTAGATGGCTAGACCATCCCAAACCCTAATCCTAAGGATGGGGAAATAATGATGAACCAGACCATCTTTCTTCGTCGGCTACTACCTTGGCTACTTGAGGGTGTTTCTCTTTTGGGCTAGGCCCATTTTTATAGTATAAAAAAAAACTTTTTTGTCATGGTTTTTGTTTCTAGACATGGCCCATATGACTCTAGGATAGTTCCCACATGACTTGAAGGGAGTGTTTTTTTCTCCTACTTTAATCTCCTCTATATGTAATAAGTTTATTAAGTTAATATAATTGATCAGTAATTCCATAAAAAAAAATTATATCACAATTATTTTATTATTCAATTTTAGTTTCTTACAAACTTGATAAATACTTATTAATTAACTTATTATTTATAACATTGTAACACAAATATTTTTAAAAATACTATTATTTTAATTATTTTTTATTATAATACTTAATTTTAATTATGATTTATTAAAAAAGTTTCTAATCTTATATTCTAATATTTTAATTATTATTTTTTTATAAAAGGCTAGAAGTCTAAATATATATTAACATGAAATATGTACAAAACAATACATAAGAAAGATTAGAAAAATAACTAACTATAATGAGAATCATGTCCTTGCCCAAATGCTAACCTAAGACCAACATCAAAGGAAAACCATGCACTTTATAGAGACAAAACAACCTCCTAAAGAGAAGACAAAACAAAAACCAATACATGGCCATGCAAAATTAGGGAATGAGGGAGTTTTCTCTTATTTTTGTGGGAGACAAATGTGTAAGAAACCTATGCATATGCTTATCAAATATGGTTGTCATTTAAGGTTGAGATGACAAGTGGATTTTGGGAAGAATCTTATTTCTCACATGTTCTGACTTATGTGCCTAATATTCATGATTAGGCATACAGTGCAATGATTAGAGGAGACATTTTGACTTAATGGAGAAGGATGTGATGGGAGGAGAGATAAAGTGGAGGAATTAAAACTTTCTTAATTCTAAATGGGTGTAAAATGATTAAATTAAAAAAAGGGGGATTTAGTTAGTTTAACGAAGGGATTAAGATGCAAGTGGATGCTGTAGAGAAAGACAAGTGGATGAGAGGAAATGGATTTTTGAACTAATTTTAACTCAAAATTGGAGGAAAGGGAAAATGATGAATTTACTTAAATAAATAAAGGCATTTATTTTAATTGAATAAATGAAGGGTTAAAAGTAGTGTTAGATAGGTAAGCTAATTAAATTAACTACCCAATGACTATAAAATGAAAGAATTAAATAATTAATTAAATAATGATAAACTATTTAATTAATAAACATAGCTAGAATAGACTATTTCTGGGAGCTCCAAAGGGTTTGAAAGGTCTTATACTCCAAATTGAGAATTTTAAATTTATATTTTAAATAATACTTTTAACATTAAAAAGAGCGTCTAGAATTAAGAAAGATAGGAATAGAATAGTATGATGATCTATTCTCTTATTGGTTATCTTTCATGATAATTCGTAGAATTTGATCTGAAACATTAAACAAATGGAAATCATATGTCTAATATTTTTTATATCTAAACTTTATGATCCATCATTAAGAAAGATAGGAATAGAATAGCATGATGATATATTCTCTTGTCGGCTATTTTTCCTAATGATTTGTGAAGTTTGATGTGAAATATTAAACAAATAAATTCAAAATTCACATTCCATGAGTTTTGCTTAACAATATCATGGATTGTGCAAATCACATGTCTAATATTTTTTATATTTTATATTTATATTTATATTTTATATCATTTATCATTAGGATTTTTCATATTTTAATAATCATATTTTGAAAATATGTCTAGTATGAATGAAGTTGGGATCCCAACTTCATATTTAGGATCATTCCTCTACTTAACCCCAATAATAATAAAATAATAATTTATTGATCTCATATTATTATCTACCACACATTTAGATTTTTCTCTAAAAGTGATAAATGAATTAAAATATGAAGATAAGATGCACATTCTATCTATTCTTAGAGAGATTGGCCCTCGCTAAAATTTTCTTTAGCGTATGAAAAGACTCATTAGCGTAAAATGAAACTAAGAACTGAACTATATAAGAGTATAGTTTCCGCCATGCTCGTGTAGCTTTCTGAAGACCATAAAGAGCCCTTCATGAGGTATGCAAGCTTCATGAGAAAAGTCTCAAATTCTCTTTGAAGCATTTCAAGCTTCACCACACGGACTTTTTCAGTCCGTTTAAAACTTGTATGGAGAATATCCCAAGCTTCTTTGGAATAATCAGCTGCTGCTATTTTGGGAAAGATTTCCTCTGTCAAGGCAGTTTCAATCAAGCTCAAAGCTTTTGCATCTTTCCTCCTTGAATCCTTCAACTGAGTCTTCTAATTTTTTATGAGGGAAGAAAACAGAGTTGGGTCAGTTACATCTACAAATCCATTGACCACAATCTCCCGCAAATCATTTGCAACCATTACGATCTTCATCTTCTTTTCCCAAACATCATAATTTTGTCCATTAAAGGACGGTGGCTGCTACCAGCTCTTTCCTACATCTCTAGCCATATCTCCTATGCAAGATAAACAATTACCCAGAAAAAATAAATGACCAAACTCACAAGGATTGAGGGCCAATCGGCTCTGATACCATGTAAACAATATAGAATCACTCTATATTCTAGAAAATCACACAAGATGCTCTATTTCAGCAATAAATTAATTCAAGAAACCCCAAAATAGGGCAGAGCATAAACACAGAACAAAGATGGAGATATGCAATTTCTTCTTGCTTCTATTAATTTGAAAATTACTTCTACAACCAAAATAAACTTGTATCTATTTGGGGTTGCATACAAACTATCTTGATCTTCTCAGAGCTTTCACAAAATGTCTAGAGGAATCACTGCTCAACAAGACAATTACAAAATAATTGTTGCTGCAATAATTCTCTGTTATAAATAGAGCACTTACAGGAAAATAAACTATTTGTTGTTGCATACAAATAAAAGACTACTTACATATCTGGAAACATCTTTTCCTTTTATAAACAAATGTTGTCTCAAAAGACAAAATCAGATTTGAGAAATCTGATTTGAACTTATCTTTCAAAGTCCACACAAAAAGAAATCTGATTTAAACTTATCTCTTAAAGTCCACACAAAATCAGATTTGAAGTTATCTATCATAATTGGAAGAGAATTAAAAAGTCAAATAAAGAGGCTCAAGGCAATCAGATTTTATTATGAAAATCCAAGAGAATGAAGGAAAGACTGAAGATAAGCTGCACATTAAAATTCTTCTATCTACTCTTTCATTTGTCATTACTTCTCAAGCATAGTTACACTTAGTTGGAAAGAGAAGACTAATAATAAGTCAAGCCATTGGCTCCTCCAATTCTCTCTATTCATTTGGAATTTTCTTTTGTAGCGAGAAGGCTAATGAATGATGGATAAAGATAGGGTGCACATAATTCTTTCTCTATCATTACATATAACTTCCATGGGTGGTAACATTTTTCATTTGTCAATGTGTTAGTAATTTATAAGGCTGAAGATGAGTTTTCTTGATCTTAAATTAGTTTTTCCTACTTGAATTTGATGGTGTCCATGTAAATACTCTCGATAATAAAATAAGAAAATAGTTATATGTATTTTTTATTTGTTTTATTCATAACTAATATATAAAAAATGCTTATGAGAAGAGCTAAAAGGTTAGTGAATAAGAGAACATATACTCTATTTCCATAATATTAATTATAAAAAAAGATCTTGTTTAAATAATTTTTTTTTATAAAAATCATTTTTGATAGGTTAATTCTCAAATTACATTTTAAAAAATATTTGTATTAATTCTATAAGATTAACACCAAAAACTTATAATTTCATCTAATGATACAAATTATTAAAGTAGCACTTGCACCTTTGAGGAGTGCAATGGTTATGTCAATAGTAAAATATATATCAAATGATGATATTATAGTATATTTATGGATCTATATCCCTCTCTATTTCTATATCCATATGTCTCTTTCTAACTCACACACTCTCCCTAACTACCTCCCTATCCCCACTTTTATGTCTTTCTTACTCACACACATACACACTTCTTCTTTCTCCCTCCCTATCTCTAACTTATCTTACCCCTATCTTTATCTTTCACTTCTCTCTATCTATATCTCATTTTATCTATTCTCTTTAATCTACTCTATGTATCTATCACCTAATATATCTTTATTGTTCTATATCTTCATCTCCCCCTGTCCCTCTCCCCTTATCTCTCCTTGTATCACCATATCCTTCTAACTATCATTTTCTATATGAAATGGATAACCTCTCTCTCTCTCTCTCTCTCTCTCTCTCTCTCTCTCTCTCTCTCTCTCTCTCTC
>MU227576.1:268516-301479 GCA_018584345.1 Thuja plicata | reverse complement strand
CTCAACACACAATTTGATTACGGGGAAACCAAATGGTAAAAACCCCGGTGGGAATTAGCACCCACAATAAACTATACTTGTTTGTAGTAATCCATGTTAGAAGATATTTCAACCCTGTTAGGATTTTCATATTACAAAGCAATAAATATAGTGACCTGGTTAAGTGTCGGACCCTGTTAGGAGTCTTTTATGAATCCTATTAGGGGTGGTGGACTCACTATCCAAAAGCTCACTGCTTGATGGTGAAGGCTACGACCTTCTGAATAACAGATATGCACTATATCTGATGATGAACTGTAGAGTAGACCTGTTGTCTTGATCAGTTCTAGTGTATAACAATCTTTCATTTCTTCTTCACATAGACCCTTGATGAATGAACCAACTCTGATAATCTGCTTTGTACATCTTTCTTAACTTTTCGTATCATTCACACTTAGCGTATTGTAATTAAACTACCATAAGTATCTTCTCCAAATTAGAAGGTCACATTGGCTCTTAGAAACACTTCATCAATATCTTAGTTGGCTTAACTAAGCACACAAACAATATTAAGTCTATGCAAGTCAATGTTGAACAGACGCGACACTTCACTGAGTTGGCTTCACCAAATCAACTCAAACAACACGATCTTGATGTAATATGATAAGAACATTTAACCAAAGATAGTTAACTCATAATTGACTATGAATATACACACACATATCCTAAAGATAGGCGCAACTCATGAAACACATTATATATGTTAGCCCTAAACAGTTATACTTCTAGAACTGGAATTGTCAATAACAGAATTGCATAACTTTACTGAAACATCATATCTAGGTCTGCATGTATGAACATAACATAATAAACATGTCAAAAACATGTATCTATCCACGCAAGTCTCCATGTCATCATTCTGATAAGTACATACATAATTACTACTGTGTATTATATGTTGTCATCAATGACAAACATACAAACAATCAACTCTCAGAATAAAATCTCCAATAACCTCCCCCTTTAACATTGATGGAAACACATGATATCAAAAACATCCTCTATTCATGGTGTCCTATTTCTTTTACAATCTTCTCAATATCCTCATCAAAGATTTCTCTAAACTGCTGCAGTTCCTCTGTCTGTATTTTTGTTCTATGTATATACTCCCCCAGAGTATATGCTCCCCCTTATTACATACTCCTTACTATATACTCCCCCTTTGACATCAATGGAAAAGGGTGCCATAGTCTTTTAGGTGCAGGTACTACTCTAGAAGTAGAGTAGTCAACCATTCATCAGTCACTTAATGACTGATGTTCTTGCTGCTTCTTCTAAACAGACTCAGGAGAGGGAATTACTCCCATCTTCTCTTTGAGATACTCAAAAGTATCCTTTGATAAGGGCTCTGTAAAAATATCTGCCAGCTGTTCTTTGGTGCTCACATAGTCCAATTTAACTTCTTTGTCTGCAACCTTTTCTCTTAAGAAATGGTACTTGATCTCTATGTGTTTTTTCTTTGTGTGCATCATAGGGTTCTTAAACATGTTGATAGTGCTAGTATTATCACAATGAATAACAATAGGATAATCAACCTGAATGCCAAAGTCTTTAACCATTTTCTTTCAATCCAAACCATGGTGGAACAATTCAATGCTGCTGCAACATATTCCACTTCTGCTGTTGACTAAGAAATACAGTTCTGCTTCTTGCTTATCCAAGAAGCCAACCTGTTTCCAAGAAATACTGCTCCTCCTGAGGTGCTCTTCCTGTCATCAATACAACCTGCCCAATTTGCATCTGTATACACATGAATTTGTACATTCTCTGATTTAGGATACCATAAACCATAGTCTATAGTTCCCTTTAGATATTTGAATATCCTATTGACTGCCATTAGGTGATTTTTCTTGGGTTCAGCTGCAAATCTTCCAACAATACCAACTGCATTAGATATATCAGGTCTAGATTGAGTTAGATAAATGAGTTTACCAATCATATATTTGTATAATGTCTTATCAACTGCTGTGGAATCATCATCTTTTGAAAGCTTGCTTCCTTTTATCATGGGAGTGCGTACTGGCTTACAATCATCCATTTGGAAAATCTTCAGTATTTCCTTCACATATTTTGATTGATTAATGAATATACCTTTATCTGTTTGTTTTACATTCAGTCCAAAAAAGTATTTTATAGGACCAATCATACTCATTTCAAATTCATTCTACATTTCTTTTGCAAATGCTTTACTGAGCTTGTCATTACCCCCAAAAATAATGTCATCAACAAATATGGTGACTAACAGTAATCCATCAGGTGTCTCTCTTGTGAATAGGTTATAATCTACTGCTCCTTTCTTGAATCCAATCTTGGTAAGATAACCATCAAGTCTCTCATACCAAGCTCTTGGGGCCTGTTTAAGACCATAGAGTGTTTTCTTCAATTTGCATACCATGTTTGGTTTATCTGAAAGATTAAATACTTCTGGCTGTTCTATGTAGACTTCTTCATTCAAGTCACCATTGAAAAAAGCTGATTTTACATCCATTTGATAAACTTTAAAGTCTTTGAATGTTGCGTATGCCAAAAACAACTTAATGGCTTCCAGTCTGCTCATAGGGGCAAATTTATCAATGTAGTCTATTCCTTCTCTCTACGCATATCCTTTACATATCAATCTTGCTTTGTTTCTTACTATTGTACCATCTTCATTCATCTTATTTCTGAATACCGACTTTGTTCCAATCACATTTTTATCACTGGGTCTAGGGACCAATTCCCATGTATGATTTTTGACTATCTGATCTAATTCTTCTTTCATTGCATTCTGCCAATCAAAATCATTACAAGCATCTTCAACACTTAAAGGTTCAATCTGTGAAAGTAAACATACCTCTTCATCCATTGCTAGACTTTTTGCTTTTGATCTGGACAAAACACTACTGCTCTGATCTCCACTGCTGCTATGATCTCCAATGATATCATTTTTAGAGTGGTATCTAGATGTGAATTTTGGAACTTTAGGTGTTTCTTCTTCTTCTGTAATCTGTGATTCTTCTCTACTTGATTCAAGGTCATCGCATGAGACATCAATGCAATCAAACATTTCTTCAATAACAGTATCTTTGCTGCTAGGCCTGGGTTCATCTTCAATAATAGGTGCATATTCGTAGTATCTTTCTTGAATCATAAACTTCTCATCAATTTTTACATGAGTACTTTCAATTA
Organism: Thuja plicata; assembly: GCA_018584345.1. Lineage (NCBI taxonomy): Eukaryota > Viridiplantae > Streptophyta > Pinopsida > Cupressales > Cupressaceae > Thuja > Thuja plicata. The sequence goes on along the minus strand of MU227576.1, from coordinate 298,272 downwards.
TCTTTTTCAATCTCCAATTGAAACATCTATATGCTTTTCTTTTTGTAGAGTAACCAAGGAAAATACCTTCATCACTTCTAGCATCAAACTTACCTACACCATCATCTCTTTTTATGTAGCACTTGCTACCAAAAATTCTAAAATATTTTACTGTAGGTACACTTCCCAACCAAAGTTCATAAGGTGTCTTATCTGCACCTGGCCTTAATTGAGTTCTATTGATAGTATAGACTGTTGTGTTCACTGCATCTCTCTAGTAGGTGTGTGCAACTTTTCTTTCAATCATCATAGTGCACATTGTATCAAGTATGATCCTGTTCCTCCTTTCTGCTATCCCATTCTGTTGAGGGGTTCTAGGTGCACTCAACTGTCTTTTAATACCATGTTCTTCACAATAATCATAAAACTTATCAGAGGTGAACTCTCCTCCTCTATCTAATATCAGACATTTCAGTTTTAATCCGGATTCATTCTCAACTTTAGCTTTGAATATTTTGAACTTTTCAAATGCTTCAGACTTCTCCCTTAAGAATGCAACCCACATCATTCTAGAAAAATAATCAACAAACAAAATAAAATACCTTTCTCCGTAGTATGATCTTGTTTCGGTAGGACCACACAAATCTGTATGCACTAGGTCCAATTTGTTCTTAGCTGAGTTCTACTTGCTTTTGAAGGAACCCCTTAAATGCTTTCCCATAACACATTCCTTGCATTTAGTGTCAACAGGTCTTGAAATACTAGGAAGGTCTCTGACTGCCTTAACATTGCTGATCTTTACTATATTATGAAAATTGATATGACAAAGTCTCTTGTGCCATAAACAACTATCATCCACCTTTGCAACAAAACAAATTACATCAAAATTGAGCTAAAAAAAATTACCTTTTGTTTTGGAGCTTGATGTAATCATGTCTCCATCCTTGTTGTTAATGATGCACTTGTTGTTTTGAACTCCAAATGATAACCTTTGTCAAGTAGCTGTCCAACACTTAGCAAGTTGTGATGTAGTCCATCAACATATAGAACATCATCGGTCTTGTTCTTTCCATCCAAGGTGATAGAACCTCTACCTATGATAGGTTTGGGAGTGTTATCTCCAAATCTAACCATACCACCTTTGTACTTGTCTAACTGAACAAATCTGTCTTTGTCACCTGTCATATGGTGAGTGTTAGCACTTTTTCTTGCAACATTTACCTAATGATGACAGTATACCTTGTATACTTGAATGCAACCTCTTTCCAAGAAGGAGAAAAGCTAATTGATGAGGATTGGATAATATTCTCCTTCTTTTCGAGCTCCACAGACTCAGGCAGGTATTACCTTTCAAAGATTACTAATGCTTTCAGCCCATGTATTTGGTGGATTAATTCATTCATTGGCTATGCACCTAAAACCTCACTGTAACAACTTATAGAATAATTTAGAGAATGCAATGATTGATTTGAAATAGAGTATTATAAGCCAGGCTATGGTTTTGATAACATGAACCAATGAGACAAGGATTTGCATCCTTCTTCCTTTGGTTTTTAGGAGGGATAACCTAATGATTCACTCTCCAAGGAATCACTAAAATGGACACTGTCCTACTGACATGAGTCCTTATTGAGTTCATTTTGTTTTTTTTAGTAATAGAAGTGTTTTAATTGAAATAATTTTGAATAATTTTGAAAACTCGGATGATGATAGATTATCAGACCAAGACCTAGATCAGTGCCTATCCTTTGGGTTACAAAGTCAATAAGCTTTAAAGTTTCATAGAAATAAAATACTGCAAGTTGCCTTACAACCTACATGTAATTCAGATAAACTGCCTTACAAATTATCTAGTTACCTCTAAAATAGTGTTATCAAATCCTTGAATACTGTTATGCTTCCTAAAACTACTCACAAAACTTAGTTCTTTATATGAAAGAAACTTGTAAGTAATCAAATAGTTACCTTGTAACCAAAATGCTTCAGAATGCCTTGCAAACTTAAACATAAAAAAAAATACACAGGAAATAAAGAGACAACAATAGAGGAGAGTAAAATTGCACCATATTTTATTAATATGATCCTTCTTACATACATGAAAAAAAAGCTTTGAATCTTGAAAACATAGACACAAATTTAGAAAGTCTAATTTTTCAATATATTTCATCCCCTTTACAATTACAACTTTTCACTATATATAGGTTCTTGACCATCTTGGAATCCTTTTCTTTTGCAACAAGCTTTGGATGGTCTCAGAAACCTAACCCTAAAACTAAAGAAAAGACAAAAGAGGAGAAAAAAGAAACTGTGGAAAGACAAAGTCAAGCGATGAAATCTGATATTTCTTGTTCTTCTCTTCATCTGGCGACTTCAGTTTGACAAAATCCATGGTAGCTGGTACCATTTATGTTGAGCTTAGATGACCATGCTTATATGCTCACCTACTATTCTTTAGCAATAACTACCTTCATTATCCTCAAAAAGTGAAGTGCCAAGTATTCACCTTAATTCATTGTCCAAAATTTCTTCCTCCACCATGGGCTTCTTTTTCTTGGGCCTAGTGATCAGTTCTCATGCTGTCACTTCATCATCTGTTGGCCACTTGAAGTCCTGAGTGTTCTGCACCTGTGCCTTTTGCCTCTCCCATCTAACATCATTGATGTTCTTAACATCAACTAGAAACTTATTGATGTCAGTTTCTGCCTTGAATGCCTCATCTAATATCTTATTAAACCCCTCAATTTCTAAATCTGATCCCAAAATAAATGCCCCATCAATAGGCATTTTGCTATCAAACTCATTCCTCTAGGCATCTAAAGCCTTTACCTGATCACCTTCTCCTCTTAGGGAAGGAATAAATCTATTGAAATCTATAGCAAAGAGGCTTAATTTAACCTCTATCTGATTCAATTTGCCTTTGAAAAATGAGAGAGCAACATTGACCTTTTTGATCTCATCTTCTACTTCTGTTACTATGTCTGGAAAATATGATCTTAGGGTTTATAAAGATGCAAGCTTCTCAAACAACTATACCCTGGTAGACCATTTGGTAAAATAGCGGTTTAATATGGCAAGGTACCCCATGACCTCAGTATGCATAATTGGCAATTTATTATAGGCATTAAGGACAATATCAGTCTTATCCTTCAAGACTTCAATCCTATGTTGTAAAATTCCTCTTAATGTATTCAAGCCAATTTCATTTCTCTTTTGTCCTATGTCCTCCTTCTCAACCACTTCTTCTGATTTTGCCTTATCTTCAATTTGCAAAGGCTGTAGTTGTATAGGCACATACATCACCTCGGGCTTTTCTTCTAATTCTTTTAATAACTTTGCAATCACCTGATCTTGTTGATGTATCTTGATCTAGCACATTTCTCAATCTTTGGCCAATGCGTTGGTCTCCTCTATTAACATGCTACACTTGTCAGACAACTGTTTTGTCTTGTCCTCAGTCAAATGTTCCCAATGTGTCATGATCTAGGATATTTCCAAATCCCCTGTATTTTGCACAGACCAGACCATCTGATTGCCCATCATGTTTTCCTGAATATTTACTAGTTGAGGCTTCTAGTACTTAGGGCAAAGGTTCCACATTGCAAAGGCTTGATATTGTGGGCTATACCCAAATCCTTTAATCATATCCCCTATTTTCATATCACTTGACATCTTCAAATCTAGCTGCTTTCCTATTTGATCAATTATGAATGCAGAAGCCAAATCCCAACTCTCAGCAAGTAATATGCCACTATCCAATACCATTTTTCTGGCTTCATCAGGTGAGATGTCCTCACTGTCTAGGTCATATGATTGTACAACCACTAGGGCCTCATTTTCTACTATCTCCTTCCCATCAACAGTTAATTTAGCTCTAATTTGCTCCTTCTTATACCACCTTAGGAAATCTTTAAACTCCTTAGTCTTAATGAAATTATCATCATTTAGAAACTGTTGTTGATGTATCATTCTTTCATCAACACAAGCCTTAAGGGGTAATTCAACCTTCTCTTCCATATTAGGTTTCTTTTTCTTCCCCTCCCTAATAGATTTTCTTAGGTTATGGTCATATAACCTATTTCCAGGCACTAGGGCACTTGTTTTATCTTTTTTCTTTTCTTGCCTTTCAACTGAAGGCTAGCCTATTTCAATCTTTTCCCTTTTAGCTAAAGGCTCCTCTATATCATCAGGTTGTGTGGCCTCTGTCAAGTCAACAACATGGCCCTCTGCTTCCTGCAGCTGTGGTATCTTTGCAACATCTTGCTGAGGTTGCACATATCTAGAAGGATGGGCATAGTCACTATCACTACTACTCTCATACTCAGATTCTGAATGGTCTAGCCCTTGGGCACCTTTCTTGTCAAGGACAGTTTCCAATTATTCAGTAAACACATAATAATTATCAATCATGGCCTTAATCTTGTCAAAATATGGGATATTAGAGTAAAAACCCCCAAAGGATAACCCATTTCTTTTAATTTGCCTTTCAAGGTTCAGCAGCTCCTGAATCCTTGTTCTTCTTGTCTTGATTTCATCTTCATCAAGAATGTTCCTTGTTGCATCCTCCTCAATACATTCACAATGGACATTTGTATTGGGAATTGTAGGAGTGTATAATTTCCTCACTCCTTCCATGAAGCCTTTAGGATCAATATATCTATATGAGGTTGTCTCCATTCTACAACTTTCTATCCACTGGCTGACTGAATGAATCACACCTTTACCAATAGTAAAATCAAAAGTTTTGAACTATCTAGGGGTTATGGTCCCCTTCCTGTGTGATGCAAAGTGCTCATTATCTGTTAATAACAATTGCCAAACAAATTCCATGGCAGCAAGTCTTGCAGGCACATGGTAAGGCAAGACATGAGGTGGATGTATACATCCATATACCCTAATTATGGTATAGTTTTCTTCTAAGAAGAAATCTCCCCAATTGTGGTCTCCCTCCCATTTATCCAAGTATTCACTAGGCCTTAGCAGTTGCATAATCTTAATTGGGACCCTTGTCAGCTCTGTACTATTGGGTACACAATCCAATTCTGAAATGCACAGTAATCACAATCCCTAGATGTATAATTCCAAATTTTTATCCAGAACTGGATAGGATTAGCTCCATCTTGATAAAACCTCTGAGGGGTCAAATTATTTACATCCATGATCACAAAATTAAAATGCAACATGAGATGCATGAGGATGGAGTAGATTAAGAACTTGGGTTCTTTCTCCTTAGGATCTGCTATTTTTTTCTTAGTCTCTATGAATCCCTCATGCATTTTGTCAATGATATATTGTATATAATCATAGCTAGTGGTAGAATGCACCTCCTACAAATCTAGCACCATCATCAATATCCCAGCATTGATCTTATCTGCTTCGCCATTTATCCCTAACACTCTACATAAGGCATAGGCAATGTACTTAATGTAGAAGTGCAAGTCCTTGAAGTAGTAAGGGCTTGTCCAAGAAATAGGATCAAGATGTTTTCTCACCTCCTTGAACATGTGTTTCTGCAATGTTTCCCTAGCAATATCAGGCTTCAAATTATACCTCACCTCTTGCTTAGTCATGTCAATCCTGGTGGACATAGTACTATACAAACCAAAAGCTTGCATAAATGAATTTCTATTTAGGATGAGCAAGGTGGTGCCATCATTCCTCTTAATTGTCTTAGACAATACATCATAATGACTGGAGAGGCCTAAGAGCAAATCTACATCTATGTATACATCAGGAACAATCAATCTAGGTAAACCACAGGTCCAAGGGTTTGAAATTGGGATAGGTTTATCAGAATTATTTAAAAAGTAGTTAAAAAGGGATCAACCTGTTGTCCCTAGAGTCTCAGCATCTCTGATGTCACAGTAGTCATCTTTAAGAAAATTAGCATCTGCCCTTCTGTTCTGAGTTGAACCTGGCAGTAATCTGAGGAATTCATTAGAATAATTTTGTTTCCCCTTGGACTCTTCACTTGCATATTCACTTCTCCCACTGGTAGAAGCCACACTGACTGCTTTACTCATGCTTTCTATGTCTGAATCCCTTCTTCTTTGCCAATATTGAAACAAATCTATTTCCAAGAATCATCTCACTCCTCTGTGCATAATTCTTAGAATTTCAAAGCCTCTTAATCAACTGAATACTCTGCAATTTCTCTAGTTTCTTCTCTCTTCTCAGAATACCTAGCACTTCTTAAGTCTGAAATTCTGAATGCAAGGTAAGCTAAAATGAGCCCTCTACCAGCTCTTTATGGTAATTTTTTGAAGTACATGGCTCATCATTTTGAAAATCATCAATTCATGTCTTCAATTCAGCATGCTATGAATTAATTGAAAACCTAGCCGTAGCCCTTGAGTGTGACAGGAAATCAAATTTATATATGTGCAAAAATTTATAAAATTTGAATGTGATGACATGTTTAACTATGATTGGCTCTCTGTCATACATCTCAGCTACCCTTTTTGACATAGTAATCAATATCCAAGCTTATCATTGGACGCTAAATAGTTCATGTTGTCATGTCAGACATTGCCACCTTTTCTTATGATTTCATGTTAAGAGACTATGTGACTGTGTATGATCTCCTTGTCGCTGACCCAAGTCTTTAACCCCTGATTCTTCTGGAGACTCAGCGACTATGTAACTTTCCCCATTTTAGTTAACCGCAGTCTACTTCTGGCGACCACACGACTATGTAAATCAAAGTCGCTGGATGAAAAATCTAACTCATGTTTTACTTGGAGACTCCGTGACTGACTGTTACTCTTAACTTTCACGGTTATCTCTATGTCGCTGAATGCTTGATTTTCTTTACGAGACCCCACAACTACCTTTAGTCGCTTAATCACTGAATGCCAATGTTAAGTGACTTATCCTTCAGAGACAATGCGACAAGCATTTTACCCTTCATTTCATCTGGCGACCATCTGACATACCCTTATCTCTGAGTCGCGAGTACCTTTTCCTTTGGGACCTTTTATTTAGAGACTTCATGACCACCATAGGATCTTTGAACCATTACATCTGACGGATTTCATTAAATTTCTAAGTAATATAACATACCTTTAAATCTTCTGGAGACTACGCAACAACACAGGCTTTTACACTTAGTCTCTTAGTCGCTAAGTGCTATTTTTTGACTTGGAGACCACAAGATAAGCCTTTTAGTCACTTCGCCTTTGGACACGTGTCTCATTTATCACTTGTCTGTGCACTGTTGAATGGAAAGCTAACTCAGCATTTAATCTGGCGACAACCCGACTGTTGTTTTATCTCAAACTGCATATGATTAGTCGCGAAGTCTCAGCCCTTTTCACTTAACCGCCATTCTTTCTGGAGACTACGCGATAGGAATTTTTACTGCTTACTTAACTGCGGGCCAATCTAGCGATTATGTGACATGAAGAAATCACCAAGTCTCGTAATGAACCATTAACCGCTGATCCTTTCTCGCAACATCGTGACTTGTCTATGGGCCCTTCTATGAAATGCTGACCTGTTTACTCATTTAGCAACCCCGTGACATGAAGAGCTCCGCCAAGTCTCTAAGAGAAAAAAGAATATTCCAAATCATTCAGAGACATCCTGACATAAGGTAATCACCAAGTCTTGAAGAAGAAAGGAATATTCCATTCAGATCATGCGACTAGGCAACCAAGCCTTTTTAACACATGTCTTAAGTGAACCCCAAAAAGTAACACAAGAATAAAAGTGAGATAAATGTTTTAAGGGTTTTTTCAAATTTTCCTAATAAACATGACCTAGGGTTTTGAGGCTTTGTAATTTTTCATGGGTTATGACCTGGAAACCTGAAGATTTCAACAGGGAAATGACACATAAACTGAGAGACCTCTTTTTTAGGCAAGAAACAAGCATGAGAACCACAAAAATTTGGTAAAGAGACCTGAACTGGAAACACAACCAATAGTGGCTCTAATGAGGATTGACTAAACATAGTTTATGGCAAAGAACCACAAAATCTCTGGTTGTAGACCTCAACAAAAAATGGAGCAGAACACAAAAAATAGAAAGGGAAATATTCATAGGAATTTACAATCAGAGAAAGGAAAGAATTACATATGATACATATTCACTTGTGCATTGCTTTGATTTTTACTCAAAGAAAGGATTCAACAATTTCCCATGCACAAGCAACTCAAAACTTTCTCCCTCCATATTTTTCAATAAATATGAGTCTTTGCCAAAATTGTCTGCAATAATATAAGGTCCTAGCCACAAAGACTCAAATTTATTGTGTTTACCTTTGTCCTCTGCCCTTGCATTCCATTGGAGCACCAAGTCACTAGCCTGGAACTTTTTTTCAGTAGCCCATTTGTCAAACAGATACTTCATTTTTTGCTATAATTTTATATTTTCTCTCTGACTATTTCTCCTTGCTTCATCCAATTCAATCAACTGTATCATCCTATCTTGCATTTTGTCAGAGACATCTAAATGTTCTTCTTGTATGAATTGGCATACTGGTAATAGATTGTTAATTGGGAATCTTTCTTGTCAACCATATACTAACTCAAAAGGAGACTTACCAGTTGCCTTCTTGAGTGTTATCCTATCAGCCCAAAGAGCTAATTTTAATTTTGTGTGCCATGTTCTCTTATTTTGTTCCAGAGTCCTCTTCAATATCTTCAATATGCTTTTATTGCTAGATTATGCTTGTCCATTAGCCTGTGGGTGATATGGGGATGAGTATGATATGGTAATCCCATACCTTTCACAGAAACTTGTCATTTCTTCTGATCTGAAACTCATAGCATTATCCATTACTAATTTACTAGGCACACCAAACCTGGTTAAAATATTCTCCAAGAGAAACTCAGTGACCACCTTGCTTGTTTCTTTCCTTGTAGGGATAGCTTCAATCCATTTAGTAAATTAATCTATGGCAACTAATATCCAACTATGCCCTGCACTATATTTTTCCTGAAATTCACCAATAAAGTCAATCCCCCACATAGCAAAAGGAGCTTCAACACTCACTAGATTCATCAACATAGCACCTGAAAATTTCAGTTTATTTGAAAACCTTTGACATGGCTCACATTTCTTGACATGTGTATAAGTATCTTTGAACAAAGTAGGCCAATAATATCCTGCCCTTAAAATCTTATGGGCAGTGGTTTTAGCAGAAAAGTGAACTCCACATTCTCCTTCATGCATCTCAGTCAGAACTTTCTCAGCTTGGTATATGTCAAGGCACAACAATAGCACACCATTCTTATCTTTCCAAAACAAGTCACCTTGGATCAAAGTATACCTTTGAGCTTGCAATTTCAGACTCCTTTTCTGATTTTCAAACAACTGGTCAGGGAACTTAGCATTTTTGAGAAAGAAAACAATATTTGTATAATATGGTTGCCTTTCTATACTAGTAATGGCTTGGTTATGTATTTTTGTCAGATTTAGTTGTACTAAATCCAGGTTCTCTTCTGTCATAATATTTGCCAAGCCTTGTCCTCTTATCAATTTAGTGATATTGATTTCAAGATTGAATTCTTGAATTCTTGCAATCCACTTGCACCTCTTACCAGTTACCTCTAACTGTGTAAGGATATCCTTTACTGCTGAATGAGGAACATAGGCTTGCACCTTAGCAAAAACCAAGTAGGGCCTAAAAGACTTTATAGCCTTTACCAATGCATAAGATTGTTTTTCCATTATTTCATAGTTAAGCTCTACAGTCTGCAAGGATCTACTATAAAAAGCTATGGGATGTTCAAATCCTTGTTCATCCTTCTAAAGCAATATAGTAGCAATCGTATGGAATGATGCAAATGAAAACAAAGAGAAAGGCTTAGTATAATCGGGAGATTTCCAGACTGGAGCCTCCTACATTGCCTTATTTATTCTTTCAAAAGATTGTTGAGCATCTTCATTCCAAACAAACTTAGCATCTTTCTTTAGAAATTTTACAATGGTTTAACAATTTCTGCAAAATTGGCTATAAATCTTCTGACAAAATTTATCTTTCCTAAAAAAGATTGCACACCTTTTAAATTCTTTGGAGTAGTCACTCTTTGAATTGCTTCCACTCTCTCAGGGTCTATCCTTACCCCTTCCTTTGACACTATATGTCCAAGCAACTTCCCCTCTTTGACTGCAAAATGACATTTCTTGGGATTTAGTGAGACACCATATTCCAGTGCTCTATTAAAATTTTTTCCCAAGTGATCACAATGATCTATAGCCCTTTTGGAATATGCAGTCAAGTCATCTTGATAAACAACCATGAATAGATCTATGAATTCTTTGAAAGCAACATCCATAGCTCTCTGAAAAGTTTCCCCTGCATTTATTAATCCAAAAGGCATTCTGATATACACATATGTTCCCCAAGGAGTAGTAAATGCAGTTTTATACTGCTCTGTCTCTTTAACTAAAACCTGGTTATAACCTAAAAAGCCATCCATCATTGACAACAACTCACAACCAGTAACCTTATGCAACATTGCTTCCATATTGGGCAGTGAATAGTTATCTTTTAATGAAGCAATGTTAAGGTTTCTGAAATCAACAAATAATCTGATGTCACCATTTTTCTTTCTAACTGGCACTAGATTTGATACCCAAGTTGAATGTCTAATTGGCTGGTTTATCCCAGCATCCTTGAGTTTCATCAACTCTTGCTGCATCTTGGGAGCCAACAAGGGGTTAATAGGTCTTTGTTTTTGTGTAAATGGCTTCACATCTGATTTCAAAGGAATTTCATGCTGAAAAAGGTCTTCTCTATATGCTTTCAAGTCCTCACATGACCAAGGAAAGACATGTTTGTATTTTCTCAGTAATTTGATCAGATTTATTCTAACATGAGAGTCCAAACCTTTTCCAATGTAAACTATTTGAGGATTATTTTCAGATTCTAAGTTTATTTGTTATAGATCCTCAATATTGGCATTGCTTAACTTTGATGCATCATTCTGCTGGCTAATAAAAAATGCCTCAAGTTCAACCAGTCCCCTAGGAATCTGATTAGAACTTAGCTGGACAACTTCATTTCCAAAGATGTAATCTTTTCCATCATCATGTTCCAGTAAGGAACTACAATCTATGCTTTGTTTCTCATACTGGTCTAAACATTGCATGAATCTCAAAATATCTTGATCATCGTGGAACACCTGCCAGTTGTATATGTTGTCCAGGACAACTGGTCTCATTTTTAATTCTAGTAATTATACTCCATGTAAGGTCAAATCATCATTTTTCAAAGCAACATTTGGTAGAAAATCAGCCATAAAATTCTTTGACCTTTCTAACCAATTTATATTAAAAGCATCAAACCTTTCAAGTTTATCCCAAACAGCATGTTTGTACATTTTCAATCTATTATTCTTTACAGCATATTTGGATTTGATTTGTGCTATCACCAACTCAGAATCACCATAAACCTTGAAACATTTTATACCATGTTTGATAGCAATTTCAAGTCCTAATAATAAAGCCTCATACTCTGTAGTATTGTTTGTACATTGGAAAGCTAATAGAAATGAATACTTAAAAGTTGTACCTGATGGGGATTTCAACAATACTCCTGCCCCTGATCCTTCTTTAGAGCAAGCACCATCAAAGTGCATTTTCCATAATCCATCTTCTTGCAAGATTAATTCTTTGTTCAAAGGGTCATCTTCTTGATAATGACAATAAAGTTCATCTTTTTGTATTCTAAAATTGTCCATGTCTATGTAAATGCAACAGTTAACATTAGTGTCCTCAAATTTTTCTATCATGTGGGAAGTTCTGCTCTCCCTCAAGACCTTAACATTTTCTCCAGAAATGTTGAAAGTAGCATATGATAAATCATTTTTTATACTACCTCCCATTGAAGCACTCCATTTTCTTGATAGCAACATGCCATAATGAGGTGGTATGTCAACCACAAGAACATTCAAAGTCATTACTACATCAGGAAATACTGCTAATCTATAAGGCATAGCCTCAATGGTACCAATCATAGGGACCTCTCTAGAATCCATAGGTCGGCATATCCCATAAGGTGTATCAACTTGTAGCCCCATTTCCCTCATTATCTCAACTGGCATAACTGTATTAGAGGCTTCTAAATCAATCATATAATTCTTGAGCATTTTATCATTAATTATCAATGAAAGAAAAAATGGGTCAACAACTTTTGGAGAAGAAGTTGCATTCAAGAATATTTGAGGAATTTCAGATGTCAACACCTCTACTTCATTTTCCTTGGTAGTTGGCTTCTTAGAAACATCTACTGGAATTTGAACCTTTATTGTGGGTACACTATTTAGTAATGACATTACTTTTTCCTTATGTTCTTTGATCCTCATCATTTCCAGAAATGGAACCTTAACTGCCATCTGAGACAAACATTGACCCATATCTACTGGAGTGTATCTTATGTATGAATACTTTGATTTTTCAATAATAACATCATTTTCTTCATTGTGTTCCTTTTGAACTAACTCTTTTAACTTTTTATTTTCTATCTTTTGAACAAAAACAATTTTTTCATGTCCTTTCACATCTTCCTCTTGTACAAAATTTGGCTCTATGGGTTTTGTGATAATCTTGACCTTGTGTTTATTTAGATTTTCAGTAGGTCCTCCTTTTTTCTACACATATTTAGTATCTCTCTTATTTTCCTTTATAAAGACACCTGAAGGCTAGCTACCATCACCACCTACCACCCTGTTCCTCAAGTGGTAATTGCTTCTAGCTTTATTTACTAGCTCTGTTGTGATCCTAGCCTTCTCTTCATTTTAATCTTTCCTTATGAGTGGAACATCCTGACCATCTTGAGCATAACATCTTATACTGTCATCAGTTTCATTAGTTTCACTATCAGATAAGATCTGTTGATGATGATTCTCAACCCTTCTTTGTGAAACATAGGAATCATGATTTTCCTCTTCACTATTTGAATCAATATCATGGCATGAATAAGTATTTGTCATACTATGATCACACTGTTCACCCTCATCATTTTCCTATTTCTGACTTGCCCTTAAATCCAAGGAAACAACAAAAAAATCAAGGTTATGAGGGGCCTCACAGGCTTCACACCAAGTATCATCATTACAGAAATGAACAGAATTTCTATGAAGAGGGTCTGGAGCCTTGTTGTCTGTTCTCTTTTTTTTAGGTGTAGTAACAGGCTTGCCATCTTTGAACTGTGTTCCATACAGATGATTTTGCATTCTGTTCTGAGGAATGTAGGTAGTATTATAAGAAGGTCTATTATTCTGAGGAGCTCTATATTCTTTATATTCTGGCTCTTTCAGATTGCTCTTACTAAACCTTGAGTCATCCCTCCTATTTAACTTACCAGATACTCTTCTATTCATTTCAATATTGACTACTATTTTATAAGCATCAGTAAGAGTTCTAGGGTTTTTATCTCTCGGAGCATATCCCATCTTGGAATCAAAAACATTTAAATAAGTTGCTAGACATACCTCTTCATCTAGCTTTATCTTCTGAAATAGTTTATGCATAGCTCTTTGAAACCTTGTGTTAAACTCAGTAACCTCTTCATTGTAATTTTTCTTGATATTATTGAACTCATTAAACATAAAGCCTTTATTTGTTTTTTCTCCATACTAATCTTTAAATAATTCAATCAACTCATCCATTGAAAAAATAGATCCATTAGCAAGGCTCCTAAACCATTCTCTTGCATCCTCTACTAGGGACTGAACAAATAATTTCATCAATACATCCTCATGGGTCATATTCAAGTCATCAACAAAATCAATGAATTTCCTTAAATGTGTTTCACAAGAAATAACATTATTACCTGCAAACTTTGGGAGCTTTTCTCCTATGTCACCCACATCTTTAGGAAAAGCATTTGGGTATAAAGGGATACCAACAAAATCAAATTGTTTGTACCTTTCAATATGTAGTGGTTTCCTTTGAAAGCCATCATCCTCCTTAGAAGTAGTAGCTTTTGTTTTAGAAGCTGTAATATTCTCTGGCCCAGTATGAGAATATTTTGAGGACTGTAAAAAATCTATCTTTTTCTTCATTTCAATTGTTGCAGCTTCCATTTGTGCCTTTTCTAACATTTTTTCCATGGTTTCTTTTTCAATTCTCAATTTTTCTAAGTCAATTTCTAACTTGGACATTTATTCTATCAAAGGCTTTTGAAATTTAGTTTCTTGATCTCTATGTTCACTCATCTTTTGTTTACCTTTATTCATTTGCAAAGTAGAAACCTTGTGAGTGAATGGTATTTCTTGGTCCTTCTGAGACCTCTCTGTATCTTTTATAGTTTGGTGTTTTGAAGATCTCTTCCTATTGTTATCAAGATTCTTATGATCATTCTTTTTCTTTCTCATTTCTCTCTCCTTTTTCATTTGTTGAACTAGGGCGAGCTGTTTCAAAATGAACTTCTCTTCATTTTCTAGTATATCAGAAGGAGCATCTTCTGAATCTGAACTAGGTGTAGTGATCTCTTCACTCTCATTTGAAATAAAAGTAACTATGGGTGTTTCTAATACTCTTTCAGTAGCCTCTTCATACTCTGAAGTATTTCCATCATGAGAACGCTGATTGGTATTCATATATCTCCTGACATTAACCTCTTTACCTTTTAGAGAGGTTTCATCCATACTAACTTGATTCCTCTTTTTCCTCCAAGACACTCTTATTTTTGAGGATGATGGGATTCCCTCATGTAATACCCTTTCAGGCTCAGTTCTCACCCTTGACCTAGTATTCATTCTGAAAGACATTTATTAACCTTGCACTAATCTCAGAGATTTTCCTTTTAGAGTCACCACCCAATATCTTGGGATGAATACTTATCAAAAGGTATCTTAACAATAACCACCAGTATGATTTGTAAACAAGTTAAACTTTTAAGTGCCAAAGATTTTGAGAATTTCTAAATCCCCAGTGGAGTCGCCAATTTTGTTAGCACTTTTTCTTGCATCATTTACCTAATGATGGCAGTATACCTTGTATACTTGAATGCAACCTCTTTCCAAGCAAGATAAAAGTTAATTGACGAGGATTGGATAATATCCTCCTTTTCAAGCTCCAAAGACTTAGGCAGGTATTACCTTTCAAAGATTACTGATGCTTTCAGCCCATGTATTTGGTGGATTAATTCATTCACTGGCTATGCACCTAAAACCTCACTATAACAACTTATAGAATACTTTAGAGATTGCAATGATTGATGTAAAACAGAGTATTATAAGCTAGGCTATGGTTTTGATAACATGAACCAATGAGACAAGGATTTGCATCCTTCTTCCTTTTGTTTTTAGGAGGGATAACCTAATGATTCACTCTCCAAGGAATCACTAAAATGGACACTGTCCTGCTGACATGAGTCCTTACTGAGTTCAGTTTGTTTGTTTTAGTAAAAGAAGTGTTTTAATTGAAATAATTTTGAATAATTTTGAAAACTCAGATGATGATAAATTATCTAACCAAGACCTAGATCAGTGCCTATCCTTTGGGTTACAGAGTCAATAAGCTTTAAATTTTCACAGAAAAAAAATACTGCAAGCTGCCTTACAACCTACATGCAATTCAGATAAACTGCCTTACAAATTATCTAGTTACCTCTAAAATAGTGTTATCAAATCCTTGAATACTGTTATGCTTCCTAAAACTACTCACAAAACTTAGTTCTTTATATGAAAGAAACTTGTAAGTAATCAAATAGTTACCTTGTAACCAAAATGCTTCAGAATGCCTTGCAAACTTAAACTTAAAAAAGTATACATAGGAAATAAAGAGACAACAATAGAGGAGAGTAAAATTGCACCGTATTTTATTAATATGATCCTTCTTTCATACATGAAAAAAAAAATTTGAAGCTTGAAAACACAAACAAAAATTTAGAAAGTCTAATTTTTCAATATATTTCATCCCCTTTACAATTACAACTTTTGACTATATATAGGTTCTTGACCATCTTGGAATCCTTTTCTTTAGGATGCAACAAGCTTTGGATGGTATCAAAAACCTAACCCTAAAACTATAGAAAAGACAAAAGAGGAGAAAAAAGAAGCAGTGGAAAGACAAAGTCAAGCGATGAAATATGATATTTCTTATTCTTCTCTTCATCTGGCGCCTTCAGTTTGACAATATCCATGGTAGTTGGTACCATTTATGTTGAGCTCAGATGACCATGCTTATATGCTCACGTACTTTTCTTTAGCAATAACTGCCTTCATTATCCTCAAAAAGTGAAGTGCCAAGTATTCACCTTTATTTGTTGTCCAAAATTTCTTCCTCCACCATGGGCTTCTTTTTCTTGGGCCTAGTGATCAGTTCCCATGCTGTCACTTCATCATCTGTTGGCCACTTGAATTCCTGAGTGTTCTGCACCTGTTCCTTTTGCCTCTCCCATCTAACATTAGTGATGTTCTTAACATCAACTAGAAACTTATTGATGTCAGTTTCTGCCTTGAATTCCTCATCTAATATCTTATTAAACCCCTCGATGTCTAAATTTGATCCCAAAATAAATGCCTCATCAGTAGGCATTTTGCTGTCAAACTCATTCCTCTAGGCATCTAAAGCCTTTACTTGATCATCTTCTCCTCTTAGGGAAGAAATAAATCTATTGAAATCTGCAGCAAAGAGGCTTAATTTAACCTCTATTTGATTCAATTTGCCTTTGAAAAATGAGAGAGCAATATTGACCTTTTTGATCTCATCTTCTACTTTAGTTACTATCTCTGGCAAATCTGATCTTAGGGTTTGCAAAGATGCAAGCTTCTCAAACAACTGTACCCTGGTAGACCATTTTGTAAAATAGGGGTTTAATATGGCAAGGTACCCCATGACCTCAGTATGCAAAATTGGCAATTTATTATAGGCATTAAGTACAATATTATTCTTATCCTTCAAGACTTCAATCCTATGTTGTAAAATTCCTCTTAATGCATTCAAGGCAATTTCATTGCTCTTTTGTCCTATGTCCTCCTTCTCAACCACTTCTTCTGATTTTTCCTTATCTTCAATTTGCAAAGGCTATGGTCGTACAAGCACATACATCACCTCAGGCTTTTCTTCTAATTCTTTTAATAACTTTGCAATCACCTGATCTTGCTGATGTATCTTGATCTGGCACATTTCTCGATCTTTGGCCAATGCGCTGGTCTCCTCTATTAACATGCTACACTTTTTAGACAACTATTTTGTCTTGTCCTCATTCAAATGTGCCTAATGTGTCATGATCTAGGATATTTCCAAATCCTCTATATTCTGCACAGACCAGACCATCTGATTGCCCATCATGTTTTCCTGAATATTTGCTAGCTGAGGCTTATGGTCCTTAAGGAAAAGGTTCCACATTGCAAAGGCTTGATATTATGGGCTATACCCAAATCCTTTAATCATATCCCCTATTTGCATCTCACTTGACATCTTGAAATTTGGCTGCTTTCGTATTTGATCAATTATGAATGGAGAAGCCAAATCCCAACCCTCAGCAAGTAATATGCCACTATCCAATACCATTTTTTTGGCTTCATCAGGTGAGATGTCCTCACTGTCTGGGTCATATGATTGTAGGGCCACTAGGGCCTCATTTGTTACTGTCTCCTTCCCATCAATATTTAATTCAGCTCTAATTTGCTCCTTCTTATACCACCTTAGGAAATCTTTAAACTCCTCAGTCTTAATGAAATTATCATCATTTAGAAACTGTTGTTGATGTATCATTATTTCATCAACACAAGCCTTAAGGGGTAATTCAACCTTCTCTTCCATATCAGGTTGCTTTTTCTTCCCCTCCCTAATAGATTTTCTTAGGTTATGGTCATATAACCTATTTCCAGGCACTAGGGCACTTGTTTTATCTTTTTTCTTTTCTTTCCTTTCAACTGAAGGCTGGCCTATTTCAATCTTTTGTCATTTAGCTAAAGGCTCCTCTACATCATCAGGTTGTGTGGCCTCTATCATGTCAACAACATGGCCCTCTGCTTCGTGCAGCTGTGGTATCTCGAAAACATCTTTCTAAGGTTGAACATATCTAGTAGGACGGACATAATCACTGTCACTACTACTCTCATACTCAGATTCTAAATGGTCTGGCCCTTGGGCACCTTTCTTGTCAAGGAGAATTTCCAATTGTTCAGTAAACACATAATAATTATCAATCATGGCCTTAATCTTGTCAAAATATGGGAGATCAGGGTAAAAACCCCCAAAGGATAACCCATTTCTTTTAATTTTCCTTTCAAGGTTCAGCATCTCCTGAATCCTTGTTCTTCTTGTCTTGATTTCATCTTCATCAAGAATGCTCCTTGTTGCATCCTCCTTAATACATTCACAATGGACATTTGTATTGGGACTTGTAGGAGTGTATAATTTCCTGACTCCTGCCATGAAGCCTTCAGGATCAATATCTATATGAGGCTGTCCCCATTCTGCAACTTTCTATCCACTGGCTGATTGAATCAATTACACCTTTGCCAATAGTAAAATCTGAAATTCTGAACAGTCTAGGGGTTATGGTCCCCTTCCTGTGTGATGCAAAGTGCTCATTATCTGTTAATAACAATTGCCAAACAAATTCCATGGCAGCAACTCTTGCAGGCACATGGTAAGGCAAGACATGAGGTGGATGTATATATCCATATACCCTAATTATGGTATAGTTTTCTTCTAAGAATAAATCTCCCCAATTGTGGTCTCCCTCCCATTTATCCAGGTATTCACTAGGCCTTAGCAGTTGCATAATCTTAATTGGGACCCTTGTCCTGATGATGCCTAGGCTCTATATTATTGGGTACACAATCCAATTCTGAAATGCACAGTGATCACAATCCCTAGATGTATAATTCCAAATTTTTATCCAGAATTGGATAGGATTAGGTCCATCTTGATAAAACCTCTGAGGGGTCAAATTGTTTACATCCATGATCACAAAATTAAAATGCAACTGGAGATGCATGAGAATGGAGTAGTGTAAGCACTTGGGTTCTATCTCCTTAGGATCCACCATTTTCTTCTTAGTCGCTATGAATCCCTCATGCATTTTGTCATCGATATATTGTATATAATCATAGCTAGTGCTAGAATGCACCTCCTGCAAATCTAGCACCATCATCAATATCCTGGCATTGATCTTATCTGCTTTCCCATCTATCCCTAGCACTCTACATAGGCTATAGGCAATGTACTTAATGTAGAAGTGCAAGTCCTTGAAGTAATAAGGGCTTGTCCTAGACATAGGACCAAGATGTTTTCTCACCTCCTTGAACATGTGTCTCTGTAATGTTTCCCTAGAAATACCAGGCTTCAAATTATACCTCGCCTCTTGCTTAATCATGTCAGTCCTGGTAGACATAGTACTATACAAACCAAAAGCTTGCATAAACGAATTTCTATTTAGGATGAGCAGGGCAATGCCATCATTCCTCTTAATTGTCTTAGGCAATACATCATAATGGCTGGCGAGGCCTAAGAACAAATCTACATCTATGTAGACATCAAGAACAATCAATCTAGCTAAACCACAGGTCCCAGGGTTTGAAATTGGGATAGGTTTATCGAAATTATTTAAAAAGTAGTTAAAAAGGGAAAAACCTATTGTCCCTAGAGTCTCAGCATCTCTGATGTCAGAGTAGTCATCTTTAAGAAAATTAGCATGCGCCCTTATGTTCTGAGTTGAACCTGGCAATAATTTGAGGAATTCATCAGAATAATTCCGTTTCCCCTTCGACTCTTCACTTGCATCTTCACTTCTCCCACTGGTAGAAGCCACACTGACTGCTTTACTCATGCTTGCTGTGTCTGAATCCCTTCTTCTTTGTTGATATTGAAACAAATCTATTCCCAAGAATCAACTCACTCCTCTGTGCATAATTCTTAGAATTTCAAAGCCTCTTAATCAACTGAATACTCTGCAACTTCTCTAGTTTCTTCTCTCTTCTCAGAATACCTAGCACTTCTTAACTCTAAAATTCTGAAAGCAAGGTAAGCTAAAATGAACCCTTGACCAACTTTTTATGGTAATTGTTTGAAGTACACGGCTCATCATTTTGAAAATCATCAATTCATGTCTTCAATTCAACATGCTGTGAATTAATTGAAAACCTAGCCATAGCCCTTGAGTGTGACAGGAAATCAAATTCATATATGTGCAAAACTTTATAAAATTTGAATGTGTTGACATGTTTAACTGTGATTGGCTCTCTATCATACATCTCAGCTACCCTTTTTGACACAGTAATCAATATCCAAGCTTTTCATTGGACACTGAATAATTCATGTTGTCATGTCAGACACTGCCGCCTTTTCTTATGATTTTACGTTAAGCAACTATGTGTCTGTTTATGATCTCCTTGTCACTGACCAAGTCTTTAACCCCTGATTCTTCTGGAGAGTCAGCGACTATGTAACTTGCCCCGTCTTAGTTAACCGCAGTCTACTTCTGGCGACCACGCGACTATGTAAATCAAAGTCACTGGATGAAAAGTCTAACTCATGTTTTACTTGGAGACTCCGCAACTAACCGTTACTCTTAACTTTCACGGTTATCTCTATGTCGTTGAATGCTTGCTTTTTTTTACGAGACCCCGTGACTACCTTTAGTCGCTTAATCGCTGAATGCCAATATTAAGTGACTTATCCTTGAGAGACAACATGACAAGAATTTTACCCTTCATTTCATCTGGCGACCACGCGACATACCCTTATCTCTGAGTTGCGAGTACCTTTTCCTTTGGGACCTTTTATTTAGAGACTTCGCAACCACCATAGGATCTCTGAACCATTGCATCTGACAGCTTTCATTAAATTGCTAAGTAATATAACATACCTTTAAATCTTCTGGAGGCTACGCAACAACACAGGCTTTAACACTTAGTCTCTTAGTCACTGAATGTTATTTTTCCACTTGGAGACCACGCGACAAGCCTTTTAGTCACTTCACCTTTGGAAACGTGTCTCATTTATCACTTGTTTGTGCACTGCTGAATGGACAGCTGACTCAAAATTTAATCTAGCGACAACCCAACTGTTTTTTTATCTCAAAATGCATACGGTTAGTCAATAAGTCTCAGCCCTTTTCACTTAACTGCCATTCTTTCTGGAGACTACGTGACATAAATTTTTACTGCTTACTTAACTACAGGCCAATTTAGCGATTACGCGACATGAAGAAATCGCCAAGTCTCGTAATGAACCATTAACCGCTGATCCTTTCTCATGACATCACGACTTGTCTGTGGGCCCTTCTATGAACTGCTAACCTGTTTACTCATTTAGCGACCCCGCGACATGAAGAGCTCTGCCAAGTCTCGAAGAGCAAAAAGAATATTCCAAATCATTTAGAGACATCTTGACATAAGGTAATCGCCAAGTCTCGAAGAAGAAAGGAATATGCCATTCGGATCACGCGACTAGGCGACCAAGCGTTTTTAACACATGTCTTAAGTGAACCCCAAAAAGTAACACAAGAATAAAAGTGAGATAAATATTTTAAGGGTTTTTTCAAATTTTCCTAATAAACCTGACCTAGGGTTTTGAGGCTTTGTAATTTTTCATGGGTTCTGACCTGGAAACCTGAAGATTTCAATAGGGAAATGACACATAAACTAAGAGACCTCTTTTTTAGGCAAGAAACAAGCATGAGAACCACAAAAATTTGGTAAAGAGACCTGAACTAGAAACACAACCAACATTGAGAACATCCACTATCAATGATCCAATCAGTTTTGATGTCTGCTTTGGAAATTAGGGCTAGTTCTTGTTCTTCCTTTTCATCTGCAATGTCCATTTCCTCAAGCATCCTCTCCATGTCTCTGAGGGAAATGAACCCAATTTCATCTTCTCCTGAATCTTCATCAGTTACACCTTCTTCAGCATGATAACATTCCTTCTTATATTTGGGTTTGTAATCAGATCTGAACTTTTTAACTCTTGTGGGACACTTAGATGCAAAGTGACCAATCTTATTACATGAAAAACATATGAATGGAAGTTGTCCTTCATATTTTCCTTTTCCTTTCTTTTCTCTTCTAGCAATCATAGCAATGATTTCTTCAAGTTCTTCATCAACTTCTTCTTTCTCATCATGACTGGATATTTGTAAGGATTTTTGACCATGGACTGAGGTTTTGAAAGCTCTTTCAATTTTAGGTTCAGTCTTTAATCTTGATATCTCAAATGCAGAGATTTTGCTGATTAGAGTCTCTCTCTTGAAATCTTGTGAGAATTGCATAGTTTCCTCTAGAATACTGATCTTGTTTTCATAGTCCTATGTCAAAGTAGTTAGCAACTTGTCCATTATATCTTCTTCTAATATTTCTCCACCATTGTTTCTGATTCCAGAGACTGCTTCATTTATTCTTTGATTGTAGGCTCTAATGTTCTCTTCAAGTAACATCTCAAGACTATTGTATTTCTTCTTCCATGTCTTCCTGCACGCATTCTTTGCTTGAACATCTCCTTCAAACATGTCTTCCAAATACTTCCATATGGTATATGCTCTGTCAATTTTCTTGATCTTAGAAAATTCATTGTCAGATAAGGCACTAATTAAGGCTTCTTTGACAATTGCATTATTGGTAAATGTCTCCTTTTGTCTATTGGTAGCATCATCTTTTGCAAGGTCTTTCAGAGATGGAATTACAACTTCTTGTGTGGAAATTTCAAAGATCTCAAAGCCAATACACTGTAGATGTGTTATCATTTTGTTTTTCCAATCTAAATAATTTTCTCCGTCAAACTTAGGGCTTTCTTTTCTAAAGTAAGACATTTGATCTACCTTAAGCTATTAGGCTTCTTCTCCAATGCACTTGGCTCTGATACCAATTGTTAGAATAGTCCCAAAGGATAACTAAGAGGGGGGGGGGGTGAATCAGTTATCAGTAACTTCAATTCTTTTTACTTCTTTAACTTTAGAATACAACAAAGTAAATGCTTAATCAGATAACATAGTACTCAACATACAATTTGATTATGGGGAAACCAAATGGTAAAAACCCTAGTAGGAATTAGCACCCACAATAAACTATACTTGTTTGTAGTAATCCCTGTTAGAAGAAATTTCAACCCTGTTAGGTGTTGTATATTACAATGCAATAAGTATAGTGATCTGGCTAAGGGTCAAACCCTGTTAGGAGTCTTTTATGAATAACCCTATTAGGGGTGGTGGACTCACTGTCCAAAAGCTCACTGCTTGATGCTGAAGGCTACAACCTTCTGAATAACAGATATGCACTATATCTGATGATGAACTATAGAGTATACCTACTGTCTTGATCAGTTCTAGTGTGTTACAATCTTTCACTTCTTCTTCACATAGACCCTTGATGAATGAACCAACTCTGATAATATGCTCTGTACATCTTTCTTAACTTTTCATATCATTCACACTTAGTGTATCATAATTGAACTACTATAAGTATCTTCTCCAAATTAGAAGGTCATGTCGGCTCTTAGAAACACTTCATCAATATCTTAGTCGGCTTAACTAAGCATGCAAACAATTTTAAGTCTATGCAAGTCAATGCTGAACAGACGCGACGCTTCACTGAGTCGGCTTCACCAAATCAACTCAAACAACACGATCTTGATGTAATATGATAAGTGCATTTAACCAAAGATAGTTAACTCATAAATGACCATGAATATACACACGCATATCCTAAAGATAGGTGCAACTCATGAAACATGTTATATACGTCGGCCCTAAACAGTTATACTTCCAAAACTGTAACTGTCAATAACATAATTGCATAACTTTACTGAAACATCATATCTGGGTCTACGTGTATGAACATAACATAATAAACATGTCAACAACATGTATCTATCCACACAAGTCTTCATGTCATCATTCTGATAAGTACATACAGAATTACTATTGTGTATTATATGTTGTCATCAATGACAAACATACAAACAATCAACTTTCAGAATCAAATCTCCAACAAGGCATACAGTGCACATGATTAGAGGATACATTTAGACTTAATGGAGAAGGATGTGATGGGAGGAGAGATAAAGTGGAGGAATTAAAACTTTCTTAATTCTAAATGGGAGTAAAATGATTAGATTAAAAAAAAGGGGATTTAGTTAGTTTAATGAAGGGATTAAGATGCAAGTGGATGGTGTAGAGAAAGACAAGTGGATGAGAGGAAATGGATTTTTGAACTAATTTTCATTCAAAATTAGAGGAAAGGGAAAAAGATGAATTTACTTAAATAAATAAAGGCATTTATTTTAATTGAAAAAATGAACGGTTAAAAGTAGTGTTAGATAGGTAAGCTAATTAAATTAATTACCCAATGACTATAAAATGAAAGAATTAAATAATTAATTAAACAATGGTAAACTATTTAATTAATAAACATAGCTAGATAGACTATTTCTGGGAGCTCCAAAGGGTTTGAAAGGTCTTAAACTCCAAAATGAGAATTTTAAATTTATATTTTAAATAATACTTTTAACATTAAAAAGAGCGTCTAGAATTAAGAAAGATACGAATAGAATAGTATGATGACCTATTCTCTTGTTGGTTGTCTTTCTTGATATTTCATAGAATTTTATCTGAAACATTAAACAAATGGAAATCATATGTCTAATATTTTTTATATCTAAACTTTATGATCCATCATTAAGAAAGATAGGAATAGAATAGCATGATGATATATTCTCTTGTTGGCTATTTTTCATAATGATTTGTGAAGTTTGATGTGAAATATTAAACAAATAAATTCAAAATTCACATTCCATAAGTTATGCTTAACAATATCATGGATTGTGCAAATTACATGTCTAATATTTTTTTATATTTTATATTTTAATTTTAATTTTATATCATTTATCATTAGGATTTTTCATATTTTAATAATCATATTTTGAAAATATGTCTAGTATGAATCAAGTTGGGATCCCAACTTCAGATTCAAGATCATTCCTCTACTTAACCCCCCAAAAAATAAAAAAATAATTTATTGATCTCATATTATTATCTACCACACATTTAGATTTTTCTCTAAAAGTGGTAAATGAATTAAAATATGAAGATAAGATGCACATTCTATCTATTCTTAGAGTCCTGAGATTGGCCCACGCTAAAATTTTTTTAAGCGTATGAAAAGACTCATTAGCGTAAAATGAAACTAAGAATTGAACTATATAAGAGTATAGTTTTCGCCATGCTCGTGGAGCTTTCTTAAAATCCCATAAAGAGCCCTTCATGAGGTATGCAAGCTTCATGAGAAAAGTCTCAAATTCTCTTCGAAGCATTTCGAGCTTCACCACATGGACTTTTTCAGTCCCTTTAAAATTTGTATGGAGAATATCCCAAGCTTCTTTGGAATAATTAGCTGCTGCTATTCTGGGAAAGATTTCCTCTGTCAAGGCAGTTTCAATCAAGCTCAAAGCTTTTGCATCTTTCTTCCTTGACTCCTTCAACTGAGTCTTCTAATTTTTTGTGAGGGAAGAAAACAAAGTTGGGTCAATTACATCCACAAATCCATTGACCACAAGCTCCCACAAATCATTTGCAACCATTACGGTCTTCATCTTCTTTGCCCAAACATCATAATTTTGTCCATTAAAGGACGGTGGCTGCTACCATCTCTTTCCTACATCTCCAACCATGTCTCCTGTGCAAGATAAACAATTACCCAGAAAAAATAAATGCCCAAACTCACAAGGATTGAGGGCCAATCAGCTCTGATACCATGTAAAGAATATAAAATCACTCTATATTCTGGAAAATCACACAAGATGCTCTGTTTCAGCAATGAATTAATTCAAGAAACCCCAAAACAGGGTAGAGCATAAACATAGAACACAGATCAAGATATGCAATTTCTTCTTGCTTCTATTAATCTGAAAATTACTTCTACAGCCAAAATAAACTTGCATCTATCTGGGGCTACATACAAACTATATTCATCTTCTCAGAGCTCTCACAAAATTTCTGGAGCAATCACTACTCAACAAGACAATTACAAAATAATTTTTGCTGCAATAATTCTCTGTTATAAATAGAGTACTTACAGAAAAATAAACTATTTGCAGGTGCATACAAATAAAAGACTACTTACATATCTGGAAACATCTTTTCCTTTTATAAACAAATGTTGTCTCAAAAGAAAAAATTAGATTTGAGAAATCTGATTTGAACTTATCTTTCAAAGTCAACACAAAAAGAAATCTGATTTAAACTTATCTCTTAAAGTCCATACAAAATCAGATTTGAAGTTATCTGTCATAATTGGAAGAGAATTAAAAAGTCAAATAAAGAGGCTC
This sequence comes from Thuja plicata, assembly GCA_018584345.1. NCBI lineage: Eukaryota > Viridiplantae > Streptophyta > Pinopsida > Cupressales > Cupressaceae > Thuja > Thuja plicata. Next base: position 272,064 of record MU227576.1, on the reverse strand, counting down.
AAGGCAACCAGATTTTATTCTGAAAATCCAACAGAATGAAGGAAAGATAGAAGATAAGCTACACATTCAAATTCTTCTATCTAATATTTCATTTGTCATTACTTCTCCAGCGTAGTTACACTTAGTTGGAAAGAGAAGACTAATACTAAGTCAAGCCATTGGCTCCTCCTATTCTCTCTATTCATTTGGAATTTTCTTTTGCAGCGAGAAGGCTAATGAGTGATGGATAAAGATAGGGTGCACATAATTCTTTCTCTATCATTACATGTAACTTCCATGGGTGGTAACATTTTTCATTTGTCAATGTGTTAGAAATTTCTAAGGCTGAAGATGAGTTTTCTTGATCTTAAATTAGTTTTTCCTACTTGAATTTGATGGTGTCCATGTAAATACTCTAGATAATAAAATAGTTATATGTATTTTTTATTTTTTTTATTCATAACTAATATATAAAAAATGCTTATGAGAAGAGCTGGAAGGTTAGTGAATAATAGAACATATACTCTATTTTCATAATATTAATTATAAAAAAAATCTTGTTTAAATAAAAAAATTATATAAAAATCATTTTTGATAGGTTAATTCTCAAATTACATTTTAAAAAATATATCTATTAATTCTATAAGATTAACACCAAAAACTTATAATTTCATCTAATGATACAAATTATTAAACTAGCACTTGCACCTTTGAGGAGTGCAATGGTTATGTCAATAGTAAAATATATATCAAATGATGATATTTTGGTATATTTATAGATCTATATCCCTCTCTATTTCTATATCCATGTGTCTCTTTCTAACTCACACACTCTCCCTAACTACCTCCCTATCCCCACCTTTATGTCTTTCTTACTCACACACAAACACTTCTTCTTTCTCTCTCCCTATCTCTAACTTATCTTACCCCTATCTTTATCTTTCACTTCTCTCTATCTATATCTCATTTTATCTATTCTCTTCGATCTACTCTATGTATCTATCACCTCATATATCTTTATTGTTCTATATCTTCATCTCCCCCTGTCCCTCTCCCCTTATCTCTACTTGTATCACCTTATCCCTCCAACTATCATTTTCTATATGAAATGGATAATCTCTCTCTCTCTCTCTCTCTCTCTCTCTCTCTCTCTCTCTCTCTCTCTCCTCNTCCCTCCAACTATCTTTTTCTATATGAAATGGATAATCTCTCTCTCTCTCTCTCTCTCTCTCTCTCTCTCTCTCTCTCTCTCTCTCATCATTTGATTTCATTGTCAGTCATAAATCAATTACACCCATATTGAAATAATTAGAATTTAACAAATATAAATTTAAAAGTAACATATAACATTTACTACACTTCAAATTAAAATTAAGAAATGAAATAATTAGATAAATATTGACTAGAGGATTTTTAAAAATTAAAATTAAAATTGATGAACAAAAATATAAAAGCTTTTCAAAAAAAAATAAAAAATATTATATAATAAATAAAATAATTTTTAAAAATAACAAAATAATTCTTTTAAATACATAAAATATTTTCTTTGAAATATTAATAACAATATTATGTTGTGGATATTTATTGAAGGCTTTTTCCAGCTTTGAGACCATGCTCTGCTCTTCTCTAGATTGCAAACATTTCTTAGAAATCATTCAATAATGTAGCCCAAAAATGACTGAATGGAGGAATCTTAACGAAGGGAAAGGATTTTGCAATCTTAGTAAAATATATTTTTCTAATTTTAAGCTATGATCAATAAAAGAAAATCATGATAATAAATGGTACATTAACGATGATGATGTATTTTTTTATTAAACTTTAAACGGTACATAATCGTATATTTTCCATTAACGAAAAGAATTAATGATGATGTATTTTTTTATTAAACTTTAAATATACATTAAAAATAAATAAACAATTTACTAAATTATATCTTAACTAAAATTTTCAGCAAATAAAATTTACTCTGTATTGTCATACATCCAATCTGTTTAAATTATGATGGAAACAATAATTTTGTACTCTCATTATTGTAAAGATTGCAAACTAACATCAATCTATTGTTTTGAAAGGTAAGATATTTTTACGATGGCAGAGATTTTAAGTTTTGTATGGTACAGAGTCTGCCAAATAGTAGCTGAAAGTTTCTGCAAAACTTGCGTCTTCTATAAAACGTGGGCACCAGGTCCCCACTAGCAGTAATAATGGTGGTAAATATATGAATTCCAGGAAGCAGGCGGGTGTGAAGCGCAAGAGAAATCTTCTAGGAATGCCTGGTTTAATGGTTTAATGATTTAATGGGAGAATTTTGTTCTGGTTTGTGATTTAGGGGTTTTTGGGTGGTTATTTCACATGATGCCTCCAAATTTGAATTTGCAGACAGTTTTATAATTTTAAAATATAAAATGCACATGTTCTATGTTCTCTTGCTTAATATTTGGCTTTGGTTGTGGAGAAGACAGAGAAGTAACATCACAACCATTGATTTAATATACTAAAAATAAGATAAGATTGAGCCTCAAATATTACAGATTAGCAGACCCCATTATTCATAGCAGCAAGCTTACAATAAATCAAAAAGTTTAAAACAGAATAGTGCCACAGAGATTTAGCAAAATATAAGATAGGAATTGATGACGGTAAAAAAAAAATACAATTATCATACTGCCCCAATTACTGAAATACAGAACCACAATGTTGAACCATAGGCTGCGACACAACCAAATGCAACACACCTATACATGGAGACTAATGATGAGTGCAGAGATGCCTAAAACTGGAAGTCATAATTTATACTCATATTTACAGTAGCTTGAACATTTTTCTTCCAAGAGAAAGAAAATTGTTGAGTGAAGAGCTAAGATGTAGACATGGACCAACTTTCAGAGCTCCCTTCATTAGTATTTCTTGGAATATTACTTGTACTCTCAAGAAAAGGTGAGATGTCTATGGGCAAATGAAAACTTCTAGGAGTACCAACAAATAGACTGCTTATTTTTTATAATCTCTTAACTATCTCCATCATATTTGGGCGTTGTTGTGGAACCTCCCTTGTGCAAATCAATCCTATTTGCATGAATTTAGTGAGACATGCCAATACCATTGCTTTATTGGGCTCCTCAACATCTCTTAGTAGGTGGTTGTCCACCACTTCTATGATCTTATCTGGAAAATGCATGCTTGTCCATTTTGGTAGATTAATACCTTTTACAAACATGGAATGTGTTGGTCTCCTCCTTGTCAACAATTCTAAAAGTAGAATTCTGTAGCTATATACATCTCCTTTTGTTGAAATTTGTCCACCCATTCCATACTCTACAATACAATATAGTAATCAATGACTCTCAAGCTATATGAAATAATTATCAAAATTTAAAAACAATCAATGAACATTTATATTCAAATAATACAAAAAATTTATACTTGGTGCAAAGTAGCGAATAGAACCATTTAGTACACTTGTAGAAGTCGCTGAATTTCTTGAATTTTCAAAAAAGATTCTTGCAATACCAAAGTCTGCTATATATGGAGTCATATCATCACCTAATAGCACATTATTAGGTTTT
>MU227576.1:237208-250559 GCA_018584345.1 Thuja plicata | reverse complement strand
ACGTTAAAAGTTCTCAAAAATCAGTTATTAAAACTGAGTCATTTTCTCTCGGAGAAAGGCTCATGATAAAAAGAGACACCTCAGAAATCAGTTGGGGGAATAACTGAAATGGAACCGTCGGGAGGAATAGATAAATATGCAGACGAAAGCCAAAAAGACGGTTCTTCTTTTTCCGGTGGGAGTTCTGAAGCTGCTACAGGGAGAAGACAGTTCTAGTTTGTAACAGGGGAAGGAGATCTATTTTATGCAGATTGATTGTAATGGAGGGATGGAACAATACTGTTATTGTTTTGTTATGTTTCTGAAATAAAGAGAGATATATGTGTGCTTGATCCTATGGTCTGCACATTTTTGTTTCTGGTTTAGAAGGATATTGTGTTCTTTATTTCCTGTTTTAGATGCAGTTCTGCATTATTACATCGGAATGTGATGTATTTAGTCTTGTGTTCTATGTAATCATATTTTTGCATAAAGATATTTTTAACTTCCTCTCTCTCTCTTCTGTAATAGGAAAGATTAGTCAGGTAGTCTTGTGGTTGCCTCTCTGTCTTTCTTCTTCTATTCATTTTATAAATCCAAGCAATTGCATTCATTTCATGTCTATGAATGAATGCCAGAAAGCCTTAAGTACCTTCAGGTTAAAGGTACATCATATCATTTAAATTCATTGCAAATCTATAAACGAGGGAGCTGTACCTCTTAATTCAGAGGATAGTTATCAATTAATGATAACTAATCCAACTGTTAGTACATTTTGTTCTTCCTAATCGGGCATGTTGAGTCATTGTTTATGTTTCTATCTGAAGGAAAAATCTGTTCACTAACAGGTAGCTTCCAGAACTTTGGAATAAATCTGGAATTTACCAGCCAAGGAAAGCAGCTTGGTAATTCAGTATTCAAGCTTATTTTCAATCTTTACAAGACCACATTCCACAATTCAACAGATGAAGCTTAAAAGGAAAAGGGAATGCCCAAAAGTTGGAAGACCTCTCTGTGATGAACCCATTTCTGGCCATATTAAGAGAGCCAAGGAGGAGTATGAAGAAAATACTGTCTATAGCAGAGAGTCTTGTGCCATTGAATAATCAAACCAGAGGCAAGAAAAAAAGTGTCAAGGCATTGTAGAGAATTGGAGGCATTATCTTCATCCTCAATGAGAGTAAGAAAGGAATCATCAACAAAATGACCATTGACAAGCTGGTTAGGTGACTCGGGAAGGGAAATTCCTCTAACAAGGCTAGGAGAGATGGAATTGGCAAGTAGGTAACCAAAACCCTTAGCATTAAGCACATAAAGTGCTGGCGGTAAAGGGCAGAGCAAATAGATCTAAAAAGGCCAAAAACCTTAGATTTCTTTCCATTAATGGTAATACAAGAAGAGGTATCCCCAAAAATCATCTCAACTGACTGAATGAAGGTGGGACCAAAGTCGGGGGCTTGAAGCATTGCAAGAATGAAGGGCCATTCAATATGGTCATAAGCCTTAGCAAAATCAATATTGAGGCACATAGCTTGTTGTTTGGACTTCTTGGCCCATTACATGCCTTCCCAAACTGCTATAATATTGTCAAGGATATATCTAGACTTGATGAATTCACTCTTCTCAGGGTGCACAACGAGAGGCAAGATGTGGTTGAGAGCTAAGGATTTAACAATAATCTTCATATATTAAGCAAGGTTATTGGTCTCTAATTTAAAATATCTTCAAGATCTCCTACTTTAGGTATGAATTTAATGTTTCCTTTGTTGATAATATTTCTAAGGGATTTGGAATGAAATGATTCAAGGTATACCATATGCTGGTTGGGGCCAACATAGTCCCAAAAGACTTTAAAAAATTTACATGGAAAGTCATCGCACCCAGGAGCCTTGTCATCCGCCATGGAAAAGAAAGCTTCCTTGAGGTCATTGATGGTGAGCATTTTCTCACAAAAATCATGATGCTCATTCAAGAGTTGGCTTGGAGTAACAAAAATGCAATCCTTCAAAGCTTGGTCCCTGGAAAAAGAACTTCCCTACATTGTGAACACCTTCTCGTAATGCTGGCCAAAATCTTAAAGAATGTCAGGAAGTTCAGAGAGAACCTCTTGACCTTCCTTGAGTGTGATGAGCTCTGAGAGCTTGAAAAAACGGCTTGGTCTCCAACGTCAACCCATTGAATTTGAGCCTTGATTTGAGCTCCCCTAGAAGCATAGTTTTTAGCAATTTCTTCTGGTGACCGAGAATAGCAAGCCGAAGTTGTAGCTCTGTATCAAACAGATTCATGGCCAAGGCCTCAGAAGAAACACATAGATCTTTGGTAGTTGTGTCATACGAATGTTGGAAATACATGGCAAGTTGCCTTCCATAAATGCAAAAAAAACCTTATTTTAGGGTGATGGCATCATTCCACTAGTGAATCCAGTCTGAGTTTTTGTGCGGCCTAGGCTCCAAATTCTAGACACGCAAGATATGTGCATCAATGGGATCATGGGTAAGAAGGGATGTGTTGAGGAAAAATTACATTTTAGAAGGAAACCTCTTAGTTGTCTGCCATTCAATAGTAAAGAGGATGGGATAGTGGACTGAAAAAGTCACATCAATCAAAGGAATGACAGGTAATTCCTGATCTTCAGAAAAAGAGAAAAAAGATTGAGCTATAATCATGGGATGATCAAGATTCTTAAAAATATTGTCAAATATAGCTCTGAAATTGGACCAAGTATTCCAAACCCCACCAGGATGGTAGCAGTTGACATTAGGATAAAAAAGGCCCAATTTATTACGCATGTAGTACCAAGCCTCTCTTTCTTCATTTGTCTATCTAAATGGAAAATATGATCTTTGTCAGAAGCTAGCTCAACCATATTGAAGTCCCCACATATAACCCAGGTGGCTAGTGGAAAATGATCTGCCATCCAACACTAGAGATGTGATCTTTCAATAGCATCATTGGGAGAATAAACATTAACTATGCTAAAAGAATAATTATTGAAAGAAAGCAATATCCAAATAATTATCTCCATGGGGTCAGAACCATGCAAAATAACATAAGAAAATAAATGAGGGGGAATAAGAGTAACTACACTACCTCGACCAACTTCATGTTGTGAAGAGAGCACAACAACATCTGGCCAAATAACATTGCAAGTAGTATTGATCATGAAACCAGAAATTTTAACTTCCTGGAGATAGAGAATATCTAGGTTACCAATCCTGTGTCTAGCATCTCAAAAAAAATGTTTTCTGGGGAGGTCAGTGATACCTCGAACATTCTAGGAGATAAAATTCATGATAAAAATTCTATCATTTCATCCTCATACCCAAGAGAGGAGAAGCTATTATGCAAGAAGGTTGAACTGGTTCTGAAGCTAGGAGGAGAATCTCCTCTAGAGATGACTCTCCACTTATCCATGTTTTCATCTAAAATATTAGCACACCCAAAAGGGCAATGAGATCATTGCAAAGATTGAGACACTATCACAGAAGCTTCCTGCGGAGTGCGGACCGACGTAGGCTGAGAAACACTCGCGGACACTTTTTTCCCCTACGGGGTAGGGTTTGAAACAAGAGCTGATGTAACTGCAACCTTCGAGGTAATAGGAGCCATTGTAGTGGATTTCATTGATGGCTAAGCCTTAGAAGCTGAAGTTTTCTTGGGGGCCGAGGCATTTTTATTTTTCACACCATAGTGGTCCATTCTTCTTCTTTTGCCGCTTCCATAGACTTGGAAGGAACATGTTTAGGAGGAGACTTCATGCAAGGCACGACCAGGGTAGTCCTTGATCTTGTGCTTGGTCAATTGAAACCTATAACAGGTGTTAGATAGGTTTAGTTAAAGCACCTTCTGGGTGAAGGTGCGGACTCCAACTTGAATATCAACCATTTCTTTAAGGTCATGTGAAAGGTGAACCTCAAAACAAACCTTTTTTTGAGGGAGAGCATTAAAAAATGATCGTGTTCCTTGCACACCTAATTTCCAAGAGTTTGTGCAATGGTCTTCATGAATGGCCATCATTGTAGGGGAAGACCTAGAAAATTTAACCCAAACTGGGACACTTAGCTTTTTGTCATCTAAGACTGCAAAGTCTCAATACTAATGTTTGAAAACAAACAAAGAAGACCTAACAACCTAGGGCTCACAAGTGAATACCGCATTGGCATGGGTAGGGTTTGAGAAATGAAACAGAAAAACCCGTTGGTAAGACTTTGAACGGCATCAAGCTGAACTCCATGAGGATTCTAGGCTTTGGAAACTGAGTCTTTAGCATGCTTGCAGGTGGAGTTCTACCCACAAAATATCCTATTAAAGTATGTTTTTCAAGCCAATCACAGGCATTATCAAATTCTTCAATATGAAGCACATTATTAGGGGAGGGAATACCTCATGAAAGAATTTTGAAACAAACTTGCAAGGGCCTTTGTTCGGAGGAGGCGTCATGAGCATCAGTCGTAGCAAATCCAACACCAGCATCAACTATTCGGCCAAAGTTGACCGGAGCCATTATAAACCCCAAAAGATCCCACAACAAAAGTGTTATACCAAAACACAGAGATTGAAGACATTATTTTTTCCATTAGTATGTGCAAAGGGAAAATAGTTATTTGAACCATCGGTACCACTACACTGAAAGACATGCTTATAGTTCAGACTGAAAGTACTAAGTATAGAGAAACCCGACGAGACACTTTTACAGTGTAAACTGAAAGAGAAGACAAGAGAGGAACCCAATAGAGCAAGGGAACCCGATGGACAGTTCAACAAAAAGGAACACCGAAAGAATTTCAGAGCAACCCGAGCATCCAACATTAAAAGTCAGTTATATCCCAAGAAAATTGGATCTAACTTTCACGTCAGATAAAATGGTTATATTTTATATTTAGAGTTTTGATTTGATTTAAAACCATTTCTTGACGGACAAGAAAGATAATTTTAATTGTTTTAATTAGTCTAACTAATTAAAAACATGCAAACTAGGAGATTAAGGTCAAGTTGTAAACCTTTGATCATAGAGTTATGTTTGTAATACATGAAACTAAAATAGTTCAATCTATTGTATAAATAGATGTGTAATAATTCATTTCAAAGAGGATGAGAGGATGATAGCAGCCAAGGAGAACATCTATGGATCAAATTGAGAGTTTCAATAAGTAGAAAAAAAAAAGATGAATTTGGTTATCAAGAACCAAGAATCAAGGCTACTAAGAAACATAGGTATTAATCAATCACATTAGGTGATACATTGTACATGTGATTTAAAATGGATATGTAATTAGAAATTGAAGATTTCATACACTCAGATCATTGATTATTTTTGTCTACATTCTAACAAGTGTAGCAAATAGAAGAAATCCTTTCAAGAAAGGTGGATTTAACAATCCTTTGTAAATCTCTTAACTGAGTGCACACTAAAAAATGTTGCTAAAACTCTTAACAAAGTATACCTTAACCAGTCTCCACATAATACTCCTAACAAGGTAGATCATCAGAAGTGATCAAAATTGTAAGCCTTAACCGGCCCCTTCCAATCTGTAGATAGTGAAGTTTTTGTGGGTGTCATCCCCACAGTAGTTTTTACCTTCTAACAGGGGTTTTCTACCTTTCCATATCTTGTGTTATGTGTCATTACATTTCATGAATGGTTCTATGAATGTTTACATGTTTATTCACTTTATGAATTGATATAACTTACACAAAGATGCCAGGTTTGATAGAATCCACACTCACCACTTCGTGCTTTTGAACCATTTTCACCATGGCATGTTGATTTCTATCCCTTTTTACATTTATGCTTCCATTAATGATAATATCAATAGCTATAGAGAAAAATCTATATCTAACCCTGCTCTACATGAAGGGATTTTAGTTCTCATCTATGATTACTTTAAAGCCCAGATACTGGGTAAAGAGGTGAACTAGAAAGAGGAAATGGAGGCTTCAGGTTTGGATTACATACCCTCAAACACTGAGGATAGAACGGGCTTGCATTCAGAGGACGATGAAGATTTTTAGAATAAAAATACTGTAAAAATTTCCTCTTCAAAGAAGAAAAAGGGTACCCAAGTGAAAGTTAAAAAAGAGACCTTGGTTACCCAAAAAAAATAGAGCACAATGACTATCTCGTCCAAAGAGGAATACAATGAGGATGATATGGAATCTGACAGTGAGAAGCTTCCCACTGGAGGGAAAAGAAAAAAGAGAAAGCTCCCCAATTCTGGGAATCTACCAACAAAGAAGAAGGTTAAGGAAGAGAGTGTGGACATATCATACCCAGAAGACAATTTTCAAAGCACTTCCCCTGTTCGGGACAAAAACCCTTCTATGCAGAACCAGACCGAGGCTGGGATGGAACAGGACAAGGAGTTTTGCTATTACATGGCAGATAAGGGAAAGATCATAGGGTGGAGAGACTTCAATACAAAGACAGCTAAAATGGGGATAACCAGAGAGATCATAAATCCCAAAATTCTGGTGGAAGATGGCGGAATCATTAAGTTAGACGAGCTCATAGACCCCTCTCTGGTTGTGCTTAGTGATAACACAAGGGAATTTGATATTGACCTGTTAAACAACTCTAGAAATAGTATGCTCAACAACTATAGGACTATCAAGTGGCTCTATCACGAGGTGGAAGACCTCAAAAATAGGGTAAAAGGCACAAACATAGGAAACATGAACAATGAAATAGAGGAAACTAGTAATCTGTGCACCTGCATGCAAAATTTGGAGGAAAGCATGACAAGGGTTGAAACAACCCTTAAGAAAATAGCTAATCAAAGCTATAACAATCTCAAAAAGACCAGAGAACAAACTAATGCACAGATTGGTAAGCTGGAGGAGAAACTAGTTTGGAAAGACTCTATTAGTAAGGATACCGAGATAGAGTAGAACATTGATCAAGGACCTGGAAAGCGCACCCATGCAAACACAAAGAACACCAAAGACAAGTATCTGGAGATGGTGATCTAGGATATCAAAAATGTAGTTGCAAGTATGGAGTTGAAAGGGGCCGAGGCAGCCAATATCATGGTGGAATTATCCTGAGGTTCCCTGGCTTTACTTGCTGGTCCTATTTTTTTCAGCTTTTTTATAAGTCTAGCTGTATTTTTGTTCAAGCATTTGTTGGCCTATCCTAACTTTGAAATCACTCTTTTTTTTATTCTTTTACTGTGTTATTGCTTTCCTCTATTTCGGGTTTCAGGAACCCTGTAAAACCTATTTTACTTAATAAAAAACTTACACAAAGATAGGATAGATCAGATGGTTGGTAATACAATTGAATACATTAAGGATTAAGGTTAAAGAGATAAAAGTTTTAGAGGTATTGATTCACCCCTCCTCTCTTAGTACATATTTCCCATTATTTCCAACAATTGGTATCAGAGCTAGATCTCTTAATGGGAAAAGTTTAAAGAATTAAGAGAAAAGATCATACAATGGAGAAGTAGAGGCTTGAAAAGAGCATTGAGAATTAGAAATTAGAGATACAGATCTTCTTGAACAATATAAAGAAGCTAGAATAAAGATGAGATAGTTTTTGGATGAAAGAAAGATTATGGAATCTCATTGCAATGAAACAGACAATCATGAAGAAGAGATGCCTGATCTATTTTATTCTTCAGGATCTACAACAAGAAAAGAATCAAACACATCTGAAGAAAGCATCACAAGTCTGAATGATATCAATCAACATATGGCTGGACAAGTAAAATCTCTACAAATCGTTCAAGAGACATAGATGGTAAGAATGATTGATGTCATGAACAATGCTAGACAAGTTGAGCAAGAAACAAAACTAGCTATTGATGACAAGAGAAATATTACTGAAAAGCTACAAGAGAAAGATACAAAAATAAAAAGACTTAAAAAACATCATCATGAGATCACAAATCAGATTATTCTTATGATTCAAGAGGCAAACACAATGAAAATAGAACTTATTGAAAGAATATAAGCTATCGATGAGCTAAGAGAAGAAAATGAAAAGCTGAAACATGAAGTGAGAATTCAACAACAACATAATGACATGATCAAGAGAGCTGAAGAAAGGACCAAAAGGATGGATGATTTAATGGATGGGAAAAGAAGAGTCAACAACAATACCATACTAGGGCATACCGAAAATGAAGAGTCGCCAAACCAAGCTAATCCAAAGGATGTCTATGCAAATCTAAGACTAAGAAAGCAGTCATGCAATCACTATGGAAAACCAGGCCACACATCAAATTCTCACAGGAGAAAAATGAATGGTATTCCTAAATCCACACCTTCATTCATAGGAATTTGTTATAAATGTAACAAGAAAGGACATAAAGCATATGAATGCAAATATAAGGTAAACCAACCAAAGAAGAAAACCTACATGGACAAATATTGTCCTACTTGAAAAATGCATGGACAAATATTGTCCTACTTGAAAAATGCATGGACACACATCTCTTGAATGTTGGAAGAAGAAAAAGAAAGCATGGAAGCCTAAAGATCAAGAAATTTCTTATCAACCGAAAAGAGTCAGTAACTCATATGTTTAGGATTACAACACTTGGGAAAACTACACAACATGTGGAATATTTGGTCACATAGCTACAAATTGTATTTTGAATTTGTCAAGGATGAATACTTTGAAATAGTCACTAGGAGACAATTTTGAATTAGTCAAGGATGAATACATTGCTGGATTTAAGGAAAGAATGCAGAAAAGAATGAGGATTCCAGAGAAATTAGTATTAAAATAAAAGACTAAAATTTGTTTTATGGTGGACACTGATTACACCTACATCAAGCCAGTTGTACTGAGGGCAGCATGGCTGGCACCACTTGATTATGAGGTTAACATAGATCAAGCATCAAATGCTATTGAGGAATTGATAAATGAACCATTGGATAAATCACAACCTAAGTTTGGAACTTACGAGGAAGCCAAAGAAAGAATAAAAACCGGCTTAGTTGTGAAAAATATTGAGAAGAAGAAAGATAAAATGGTTAATACCTTGAAGAAAAAGTTGTCGGTGAATGAAGAGGAAACAAACCAGACTTAAGAAACTGAGGGTCAATCACCTATCGATGAAGCTAAGAAGGAGAGTGACTCAAAATCCACAGCCTGATACACCACATCCACCACCAGCAAAGAAACCAAGGAATACCATTGCATCTAGGACCAAGAGTCAGACAACAAAGGATGCAAGTCCTTCACCAATCAAGAAAGGTCGAGTAAGGACCTATAAAAGAAAACCTCAAACAAGGAAAAGGGGACCAACAAAAAGAAGAAAGTTCATCAGAACTAAAGAAGATTTAGAGAACATTGAATAGGATGAACATCCTATTAAGAAAAAATTCCCTAACACAATTGATGAGGTATGTGAATCTATCATCAAGAGGGGTACAATAAATTATCACAAGATTAAAAAATGGCTAACTCTAGACACTGAGGACCAGAATAAGATAGAAGAGGCAATTATCACAATGATGCGTGTATTTAAATATATACCAATTCAATTTGATAAATCTATGCCTAAAGAACTTATGGATATATTATCGGCTAGGTGGAATTATGCTCTCAAGGAACAGAAACAAATAAGGAAAGAGCCCTAGTTTCATTCATGCCACCTAAATCTAAGATGGAATAAATTCAAGAAATGATGGAGAAACATTCCAACAGGTTCTCCCCAAAGCTAAGATCCTACAAGGTACTAAAGGGACATATAATTGAACTTTATAGAACAAGTGAGGATAAATGGAGAAATATAATTAATGTATCTAAAAGAGATTCAAGCCCGAGCCAGAAGCAGCTCTTACCGACAAGGTACTCAATGCTAGAGATCAGGCTAAACTGAGCCCAAAGCACATTAATATAACTGATGATGAGAATGTAAGTGAAGCAGCATTGAACATAGTAGGGAACAAGGATATGGACAGTGTAGATGAAACATGGCTAGATAAAACTATCATCGATATTACTAGAGGAGATCCTATAGATGAGGTACAAAAATATGAAGATATCACTATTGTGCAAGCCCAAACTGAAGAACGGGACACAACTACAGATACTACATAGGTGAATATACCAGGCCAAATGCCACTATTAATATAAGCTATTAACATAATGTTGCAAAAGGACAACTCACTCGAGCATGATGAGAGCATACCCGATGATAAGGGTGATGATGAATAAAAAGATATAATTGATGAATAGAAAGAGACAATCGATGAATAGACAGTCATTGGTGGAGAACAACATGTTACAAATATAGATCACACACAAAAAGGTGGAGATAACACCGAAACAGATACACAAATGAATGATATAGATGAAGTGCAAAAAGAGAAAGGTGAACAAGATAATCCAATTGATACCACTCCTAAGGAAACTAAAGAAGATGTTGCAGATACATCGAAGGTTTATGAGGAGACGTCCACACACAACCAAAAGGTAAACCCCAAGAAGTAAGAAAAGGTATGACACCACTGAAGCCTTCCTCCAGCACATCAGACCAAGTTGAAAAACTTGCTATGGTACTACATACAGGTGCATCTCACAAGAAGAATAAGAAAACCAAGAAGAGAAAGTTAGAAGTAACACTTGACGAAATCATTGAGATACGCAAGTGTGATCCAACTACTTTGGATTATGAATCCCTCCAAGAATATGGAGAAATTTGTCAAAGAAAAGCTTTACAAGACAAGCTTAGAAAAGAGAACATGGACTCTCTAGTGCTGGAAAATACAAGAGATATCTTACACCAGATAGATCTTGACATTGATGTTGATCACAATGCCCCCATTCTTGTTCAACTTGCCATTCTAACCAAAGCCATCACAACTCAAAATGTGGATGCAGAAAAACACATTGAAGAACGAGCAGAGAAAAATTATTAGTAGAAATTAACAGAAAAGATCAACCAAGAAGTGGGAGAAAATAAGGTAAAGCTTTCTGAATTAGCAAATAAATTAGACCCTATCATTTCAGAAGCTTTAGCCTTAATTCAGAAGTTGTCCACATTAGAGAAATTCACTAAGGAGATTAGAGATAAGATAGCTAAGATAGATTCTGATCTAAATGCAAGTGCACAAGGTCTAACCACAGATGAAAATGCAATCAAACTGCATTATGACAAGATAATAGAAATCAAAATTTTTAGACAAGAAATTTGGGAAGCAGAATCATAGTTTAGAGATGAAGTTACTAAGCTACAGGCTCAACTATTGCCAAACTTTACACTCCTGCAACAACACATGACTTCGGCAAGACAATTGATTGCCACCCCTGAAATGTCTGTAGCAGACAACATCTATGATATGCATGCCAGAATTACACTAGAACACATGGCTCTTGAGCACCTAAAGGATAAATGGGAGAAAATGATGGAGGATATGAAGACTTCTCATTCCCATATTTTTCATAAGTTGTAAGTATAAACCTTTGCCCTTACTATCAAAAAAGGGGGAAAATGATATGTACAATACATATAGAGAAAAAAGGAAAAATGATGATATGTACAATATTAAAGGGATAATTATATGAAGATAAGGTAAAAAGGGAGTATAGTGTAAAAGCAAGTGTATATGTATATAATTATACTATACCAGCATATACATAGGGGGATTCATAAATGACAAAGTAAACACATGTGTACATACTACACAGTTTAGTATTTTACACATCAGTTTTTGATACTAATGTCAAAGGGGGAGATTGAAGACATTATTTTTTCCATTAGTATATGCAAATGGGAAAATTTTCTTTGAACCATCGATAACACTACACCGAAAGACAGGCTTATAGTTCAGACTAAAAGTACTAAGTATAGAGAAACCTGATGACACACTTTTATAGTGTAAACCAAAAGAGCAGACAAGAGAGGAACCCGACAAAGAAAGGGAACTTGATAGACAGTTCAACAAAAAGGAACTCCAAAATACTTTTAGAGCAACCCAAGCGTCAAACACCAAAAGTCTCTTATATCCTGAGAAAACTGGATCTAACTTCCACGTCAGATAAAATAGCTATATTTTATATTTAGAGTTTTGATTTGATTTAAAATCAATTCTTGAGGGACAAGAAAGATAATTGTAATTATTTTAATCAGTCTAACTGGTTAAAAACATGCAAACTAGGAGATTAAGGTCAAGTTGTAAACCTTCAATCATAGAGTTATCTTTGTAATACGTGAAAATAAAATAGGTCAATCTATTCTATAAATAGATGTGTAACCATTCATTTCAAAGAGGATGAGAGGATGATAGTAGCCAAGGAGCACATCTATGGATCAGACTGAGAGTTTCAAGAAGCAAAACAGAAAAAGATGAATTTGGTTATCAAGAACCAAGAATCAAGGCTACCGAGAAACAAAGGTATTAATCAATCACAGTAGGTGATATGTTGTACAAATGATTTAAAATGGATCTGTAATCAGAAATTGAAGATTGCATACACTCAGGTCATTGAGTATTTTAGTCTACATTCTAACAAGTGTAGCAAATAGAAGAAATCCTTTCAAGAAAGGTGGATTTAACAATCATTTGTAAATCTCTTAACTGTGTGCACACTAAACAGTGTTGCTAAAGTTGTTAATAGAGTATACCTTAACCAGTCTCCACATAATACTCCTAACAGGGTAGTTCATCAGAAGTGATCAAAATTGTAAGCCTTAACTAGCCCCTTCCAATCTGCAGATAGTGAAGTTTTTGTGGGTGCCATCCCCACAATAGTTTTTACCTTTTAACAGGGGTTTTCTATGTTACCATATCTTGTGCTATGTGTCATTACATTTCATGAATGCTTCTATGAATGTTTACATGTTTATTCAGTTTATGAATTGATATAACTTACACAAAGATAGGATAGATCAGATGGTTGGTAATACAATTGATTACATAAAGGATTAAGGTTAAAGAGATAAAAGTTTTAGAGGTACTGATTCACCCCTCCCCTCTTAGTACATACTTCCCATTATTTCCAACAAGAGATAGCTCAAGGAAAAATGTCATACAACATTTAAAACCCTCTATTTTTTACTAAATTAGTGAATTTTAGAATGATCAACATATAAAATAGATTAGCTAAAGCTAAAAAGAAATGAATTGGAGAAGGAAATGAAAAATTAATGAAATAAATTGAATAAAATAAAGAAATTAAAAGATCTAAATTTAGAAAAGAATTAATTAAAATAGAAAATATAAAAGTATAAGTAATTAAGAACAAAAGGAAAGAAAATAAAGAAACTTATAAATATTATATAAGATAGAATTGAAAAGCTAAAGAACTAGAAAATATAAAATATATTAAGAATGAAATGTATATAATAAATAAAAGAATGAATAGAAAATAAAATGATATATATATATATATATATATATATATATATATATATAT
>MU227576.1:193281-203631 GCA_018584345.1 Thuja plicata | reverse complement strand
GCCTTTACAAATGGACCAATATCAACTTAATAACTACATAACAACCTAAATGATGATGATCCCCATCATGATTCATTAAGTGGAGATGAGTATGAATATAGTGCCATGTTCATGTAATTCCCTGACTAAAATAGTCTAGAATCAGTGATGTGTTGGTAGTGAGGGCTCTGCACCATGTTCAACCTGACGACTGAGAACCGACAGTCAGTCACATCCAAAAAAAGTGGATCTAACTTTCTACATCAGATAAAAAATTGAAGTTGTATATTTAGCTTATTTGTTTGTTTTAAATCCATTGTGTGTGGATGAAGCAATGTAATTAATATTGTTTTAATCAATTTAATTATTTTAAAACATGCAAACTAAAGATCAATGTCAAGTTGTATACCTTGGATCTAGAGTTAACTTTGTAATGCGTGATTCTAGAATAGGTCAAATACTTGTATAAATAGATGCTCAATATATTGTGAACATGTTGTTGTTTGATGATGATTGTAGAAACTAAAAGCATCTAAGGACCAGACAAGAGATTTCATGCACAAGGACTAAAAAGGATCAAATCAGTTTCAAGAACAAGGACACAAGCTACTGACGAGAAGCGAAAGGTATTAATCAATTACTATAGGTGATATTCTTATGATGAGAGATTTAATGGATCTATGATCAGAAATTGTAGATTGCAGATAGTCAGGTCAAACATATGTACTCATTCTAACAAGTGTATTACACTTAAGAAATCCTTTCAAGAAAGGTGGACCTAATAGTCCTATTGTAAATCTCTTAACCGAGTGCACACTTAAATCAGTGTTGCTAAAGCTCTTAATAGAGTAGATCTTAACAGGTCTCCTCTTTAATACTCCTAACAAGGTAGATCATCATAAGTGATCAATTGTAAGCCTTTACTGACTCTCTTCCATTCTGCAGATAGTGAAGTTTTGTGGGTGCCATCCCCACCGCAGTTTTTACTTCCTAACAGGAGTTTTCTACGATATCATATCTTGTATTATGTGTTTATTACTTTCATGAATGTTTCTATGAATGTTCAAAATAAATAAATATTATGAATTAATACTACATGCATAAGAAAGAACAACATATATGGTCGGTAATATAGTAAAGAATGATTACTAATGATCAAAGGTGAAAGTATTAAAAGTTTTAGAGGTACTGATTCACCCCTCCCCTTTCAGTACTACTTCCCATTAATCCCAACAACAACCACTATCAATAATCCCGACACCATTTTTACTAACCTTAGATATGAGTGTAGTCTCAACATACCTTTCCTCTTCATCTGAATCATCCTTCATGGCAACAAATACCACCTCAATATCTTCATCAGATTCGGTGTCAGTATTTCTAGCTTTTTTCTCATCCAGGCAACAAGATTTATTTCCTTTGTTTTTGTAGTCTCGGTTATCTCTTCGATCAAATTGTTAGTTGCTTCGGTAATTTATGTCATCACCTCTATCAAACTTCTTTTCATAATTTCTATCATTACTTCTGTCATCTTTTCTTTTGTTAGGACATCTAGCAGCAAAGTGTCCAATCTGTTTACAATTAAAACATACAAGTGGTAGTTTACCTTTGTATCTATCTTTGCCTCTCTGCAATCTTCTAGCCATTAGCGCTTCAATCTCATCAAGTTCTCGATCATCACTATCACTTTCACTATCATTTCTCATAGTGTGTTTATGACTTGATTTACTTATTTTCAAAGAAGATTTGTATGCAGACTCAATAGATGGTAAGAAACTATTGTCAAAGTTGTTCATCTCAAATGAAATAAGTCTACCAATCAGACTATATAGAGTAACATTGTTATTTGCTACTAGTCTCATTTATTGTATACAAGATACTCTAATAGCATAAATAGGCAATAAGGTTATGAGAATTTTACTTGCCACTATTTATTCTTCAAGTACACCTCCTACTCCTTAGATAGCATTTACAACCTGTTTGATTCTGCGACTATACAAAGTGATGTTTTCTCCTTCTTCCATTCTTAGGTCATCAAATTTTCCTCTTAGGCTTTTTGCCTTAGCTCTTAGCACATTTTTATCTCCTCCATGTACTAGGTTCAATTTGTCCCACATTTTTTTTGTCGTGGTGCATGATTTGACATCTTCAAATTCAGCATTAGAGAGGGAGGAAGCAAGTTCTATCATCATAGAATTGTGTTCATGATTTTATATCAATTGATAAAGTGTATGAGGTCCAGTAGGAAACACATATTTAGTATCTAAGTATTGAGTAAAATCATTTCTAATACCTGATAGGTGGAGTCTTATCCTACTTTTCCATGATGCAAAGTTGTCCATTTTTAACTTAGGCACATCCCTCTTGCTCATCTTGTGATCTTTATCTTAGGTCGTGAAACCTTCCTACTAACCAAAAAAATCTTTGATACCAATTGTTAGAATAACTAAGGGGGGGGGGATGAATTAGTGGCCTCAAAAATTAATCCAATCAACCAACCAAAACTTTATATCTCAAATATAAAATCTCCAGTCATCTTTAGTCCTACAAGATGAATGCCTTTAAAAAATCTTATCAAATAACTACTGCTCAGAGCTCACTATTAATCCTTATTCTTAAGCTTTACTGAATAATAGTCTTAGCCTTTACCAAAATACAGTAAATGACTTAGTGTTTCCTGATCAATACTATTTTAGTAATGTGTAAAGAAAAACATTAAAGCAATGAACCATATACACATTTGACACATGAATTTTTAACGTGGAAACCCTGTTAAGGGAAAAACCACTTGGGACTAGTAACCCAAAATTTTCACTCTTATGAAGTGCACTCAGTGAAGAACCAACCTTGTTAAAGGTTACAAACACACTATTAAGTGTGACCTTGTTAGAGGATTTATCACTAACAGTTAATCACTTGACCTTTGCATTCACTATGCTTGTCAACATGAAAAACCTTTTGATACTCCTTGGGATGTATCTCAATATATAAAGGATGGTTAGATCCTGCTTGATTAAGAGACTTTCTGATCTAGTGGTTAAACTGAAACAATATATGATTTGTTCATAAATACAACTAAACTTTGTAGATGTTTAGATCTATTGTAAACTCATTATACCTTTTTGATCAATGTTTCTCTTATGTTCCTTTGCTCCACTTCTTTCTGCTTGGTGAATGTTGTTTCTTCTTTTTTGCTCCGTGTCTGCAAAAAAAATTAGCTATGTTCTTCAGCTTGTATGATCAGGTCTGTATGAAGACTTCTTTCTTCACTAGAATTCTCTTCAACATCCTCTTATTATTTTTCTCCATTTATTATGAATTAACTTATCTCTTTTATAGACATAATTTCACCATTTCTATGTCCTTGCCTTTCTTGGTCTTGACATGATCCGCAAATCCCTCCATTCTTGCTTTAAAGCATGCTTTAGTTTTATCCGTAGATTTCTTCTTGACAACTGGAATAAAACTAGATTTAAATCTCTAGCTCATCTCTAGCTTTTAACTGGTCGATAAAAACAATGTAATCAAACAGTTAAATCTATAATTAGCTCCTGCCAGCTAAGTCTTTGTCGTTTCTAAACTTTAGTTCTGATTGGTGTTAAACTCCTTGTTTTCTTAGTCTTGACTTCAGTTGTCCTTGAGCATCTCTGTCCATCAGGGTTGTTTGTCCGTAGGGGTTTTCTTTCTGTCGGGAAACATTGTCACTTTTAGTTCCGCTTGGGTATCACTTTGGTTCTACTCGGTATTTCTTGCTTGCATATCTTCCTCAGTTTACACTATGACTCTTCTCGGGGTTCTCTATCCATCAGTGTGCATTGTCCATTAGTATTTGTTATCAATTGGTGTATACTAAAATTTTATGCATTACTAATAACATAACCTTTATTTCTTTTGGTTCTTTGAAGTCTTTGACAATATGGATATTACCAATCAAATTATATCAAGTTGACATCAATGACAATACAATACATTAACTGATTTAATTTCTTGCATTAACTTTCTGCATTTTGGTGATCATCAACTTTGTCAACTTTGAAAAGTGAGACATTCATTACTATGAAATATGTCATGACCTGGGTGAAAATAATCACTTCGCTTTCCTCTCTAGTTGTGACATTTAAATATTGAGGTGGCGTAGTATGGATACGTTGACTAGGCTTGCTTTCAAAAAGTGGAAAACATCATTTTGGGGGGCTATTTCAAAGGAGAAGTTGAAAAAGGTCTCGATTTATGTTCATGGGATAGTAATACATGTAGTGTAGAGGATACTAGGCGAGGATTTCCTTTTGGTGGAGCACTAATACATGCTGAACACATATATCACCACTTTATTTTTTGTAGTCCTAGTAGATTTTGGCAAATCAAATGAAATGGTATGTGCTCTACGTAGGAAATTGTCTAAGAAGGGTTTCTTGGGAGAGCTAGAGTATGTTATGGATAACATTGATGGGATGAACATGATCCCTTTTCCAAAGGATTATTATTTGATGCATAGGTGATGCAGAGTGGGCAGTCAGAAGTCCCAAAGGACTGATTTTCCTTCAAATATTCAAGTACCAAGAGGTAAAGTGCCTCTACACTTATCACAAGTGCAGAAATGACTTGTATATAGGTTATCGCAACCTATCCCAAGTATGGAAACCTAATCACTAGGTTCAAGCAAGTCTTCAACAACAACTTTTAATAGTTGGCTACTAGGCACATATACTAGAATTACTCAAATTCCCCCAAGAATAACTCCAAGGACTAGGGGTGATCCAAATTCATGGAATTGGCCTATTTAGGTCCCTGAGACAAAGATCCACTAGTTCTACTCATCATTTGCAACACTTTGGACATAGTTACTTTGATAACTCACTACTAGGCTTATAGCCTTTTCTAGTAGGATTTTTGACTTAACACAAAATGATGTAGAGAGCACTGCAAGAAGACCTTAATTGGCCCTAGCTCTTTGATACCTCTTCAAAACCCAAATTTGATCAATCTCACTCCACAAAAGTCTTCTTAGGATGTATCATGACTTGTCCAAGGGTTCAATAGGTTTCCCTTGTTCTCTCTTGGTTCTCCAAATCAAGCTATGGAACAAAGCAATTCCTCCTTTAGGGACGCTTTCCCTAAACCACACAATAAGGTGTAAAAATTGACCAGTGAATTAAAAACTCTATCCTAAGAGATTTAAGACTCTTAACAGACCTTAGGGACCAACAATCTGCCATTATTTTTGGTCTTAAAGACCCAAAGTTAGTCGAACCCCAAATACCCTAGGATTCCTTGTAGCCCTAACCAGTGGGTTTTTGGGACTAAAATTTTTGTGACAGTAGGATCTAAAGGATCTAATTGGGTTTCTAGACACCTTTTATGGAGTTTTTAAACCTCCCAAAGCATGAACACCTCACTCCACTCTTGCACCCCTAATCCCTCACAAAACACACAGACCTAATTAGCTAGTTTAGGCTTGGTTTTTTAGGCAAGTGATAGAAGGTGGGTTCATGGATGAAATTCAAAGCTTTGGATGGATTCCCCTACCCAAAATTAGTCTAGAAACACCTTTGGTTTGATCCCCCAACTCATATATTACACATGCATGTGACTGTACTAACAGACTAGGGTAATTACATAGAGATAATTAGCCTAGGGCTTGATCTTAAAAATAGAAGGACTAAGAGTGAGAGCCTGAGCTTTTGGATTCATAGAGACCATGACTCTAGCTATAATTTTCCAAGTGGCTGAGGAGATCCATTAGATAAAGCTCTTACTAGGATCACATCTTTGAGACTGACCCATTAGAGCCTTGGTTTCTCAGACAACAAGAATGTAAAAATGATAACTTTTCACTAACTTAAAAAAAACACCTCAAATCAACTAGAAAGTTTAGTAGACTCAAGGCATTACAAATTTCTACATCTTGATCTTTGAAATGAATATGTACTAGGCCGTACCATATAGAAATGACTCAAAACACTCTTCTATTTCCTTGCTCAAACATCAAACTTCGTACACTCTGTGATCTCATCTTCATGGAAGGTATCCTCTCACATAATAGCATCCTCCAAGTGTTTTAGAAACTTTAGAAGGTGGGTGAGGTTAGTTACAAAGAATTTTTCATATACCGAGCAACATTTTGCAAAAGTCGTTCATGTAACATTTTGCAAAAAGACAAATTTTTGGTAATAAGTGACAGAGTTGCTAATTTGGGAAAAATCCAACCTTACCAACCTCCTAAGGTTTGGGAGAGGTCCAACACATGACTAGGACCTAGCTAAGGACTTAGAAACATAACATCTAACTAGACACACAAAAACAACAACTAAACAAGGTCTAACCATGATTTTAGGAACCTAGGTTTATAACTCGCCATAGGTCCTTCACCTTACATCAAAGACCCAAACAAAAAAACAACCACAAGGGTGATCTCATGGATGTACCTTATTAAAAAAACAAAAGCAAGAAAAATTAGGAGTTTCAAGAGGTGCCCTGCACCATAATCCTCCTGACAAAAAGAACTCAAGTCTCTTGAGTTGTGAATTCTTCAAGTGGATAACCTATCTTCAGAATGTCTTCAGGGTTCATCCAAGTAGCATCTTCAACTGGTTGGTGT
Organism: Thuja plicata; assembly: GCA_018584345.1. Lineage (NCBI taxonomy): Eukaryota > Viridiplantae > Streptophyta > Pinopsida > Cupressales > Cupressaceae > Thuja > Thuja plicata. The sequence goes on along the minus strand of MU227576.1, from coordinate 197,054 downwards.
TTCCATTTGGCTAAGTATTCATAGTAAGTGCCTCTTCTGGTTTTATTTTTTACTCTATTTTCTAGGATGCTTTCAATCTCATGAGGAGTTTCTTGTGGCATGTCCTTGAGTGGTTGGAGTGTAGGAGGTTCTGGAGTACCTGCAATATCAGTAGCACTATCTTCTCCTTTATAAGCATAGATGTTTGCAATATTGAAAATGGGTGATAAGCCAATGTGAGATGGTAGATCAATTCTATAGGCATTTTTGCCACATTTCTTCAAAATCTTGAAAGGGCTAAGATTTTTCATCATAAGCTTTGTGTATTTCTCTTTAGGTAGTCTCTCCTTCTTGAGGTGATCATCACTAAGTCTCCCACCTTGAATTGTAGATCTATCCTCTTCTTGTCAGGATGGGCTTTATATTTCTCAGTGGTATACTTCAACTTGGTCTGCACCTAGAATCATGTATATTCTTCATTACCTCAGCAAAGTCTTCAACTAGTGCACTTCTTTTTCCCATTTCTTTGATATCTCTGAGTTCCAATGTTCCTCTAGAGTTAGTGCTATAGATCTGGAATGGAGTTAAACTAGTGCTCCGATTTACTGAATCATTGAATGAGAACTCTACTTGTGCTATAATGGTATCCAAAGTGGCTCCATGTTCCTATGTGAGGCATCTTAGAAGGTTACCAAGGGATATATTGATGACTTCTATCTAACCATCAGACTATGGATGATATGTAGATGACAGAGAAATATTTGTTCCTAGTTTCCTCCATAATGTCCTCCAAAAGTGACCTAAGAACTTAGGGTCCCTATCTGATATGATGGACAATGGGATTCCTTGGAGTCTTACAACCTCTCTAAAGAACAACCCTTCTATGTGAGATGCATCATGAGTTTTCCTACAAAAGATAAAGTGTGCCATTTTTGAAAATCTGTCAACTACAACATAAATGCTATCAAATCTAGACTTGGTCTTTGAAAGACCTAGGACAAAGTCCATAGTCACTGAATCCCATGGTTTGGTAGGGATGGGTAAAGGAGTGTACAATCTAGCATTGGAGGTGTTTCCTTTGGCTTGTTGGTAAACTAAACAACTCTCCACAAAATTCCTAACATCTATCTGCAATTTTGGCCAATGGTAGAACCTTCTAACTAGCTCCAAAATTTTGTCTACTCCAAAGTGGCTAGCTAGGATTCCATAGTGCTTCTCTTTGATAATGGTCTCCCTCATAGATCCCTTTGGGACACATAAAGAACTCCCTTTGAAAAGAAGACCATCTTGCACAATAAACTCAGAGAAATCAGTATGGTATTTGTCTGTCATCTCAATGCAAGTCTAATAAGATTCTTTAAAATATTCATCTTTAACATGCATACACTTCATGGCATGGACCCCAACACTCTCTAACTAGATGGATTGAGTGGTCAAATGTCTCCTACTAATAGCATCAACAACTTTGTTCACAACCCCTTTCTTATGCTTGATGGAAAATGTATAAGACTTCAAGAACTCCATCCACTTCACATGTCTGTGATTAAGTTTCTCTTGCTTGTTTAGAATAATAAGTGCATGATTATCAATAAAAACAACAAACCCCTTGGGAAATAAATAATTCCTCCATTTCCTAAATGACTCAACCATTGCATACATTTCAAGATCATAAGTGAAGCATTTTTGCTTGGCTTCATTGAGCTTCTCTCTGAAAAAAGCAACTGGCCTCCCTTCTTGGCTCAAGACTCCTCCAATAGCTTTGTTTCTTGCATCACATTCAACTGTGAATACCTTGTGAAATTTTGGTAGGACTATGATAGGCTGCTCTGCAATCTTTTTCTTTAGTAACTCAAAGGACTCATTAGCTTCATTAGTCCATGAAAATATGCATTTTCTTCCACCCTTAATGGTGTTAATGATGGGAGCACATATGCCACTAAAATTTATGATGAATTTTCTATAAAAAATAGATAAGCCATGAAAACTCTTTACCTTTGATGGAGTAGCAGGAGGTGGCCGATTGAGTATGGCTTCAACTTTGGTAAGATCCATCTTGAGATAGTCTTTTGAGATCACAAAGCCCAAGAACACAAGTTCTTCTTGAAGAAATACACACTTATCTATATTACTTTTCAACTTCTCCTCATGAATGTTCCTCATCACCATGTCCAAATTCTTGAGATATTCTTCCCTGCTCCTGCTAAAGATCAAAATGTCATCAAGGTATACAACAACAAATTTGTTAAGAAAAGGTTTCAATACTTCATTCATCAATCTCATAAAGGTGCTTGGAGCATTGGAAATGCCAAAAGGAATCACAAGCCACTCAAAAAGGCCTTCTATTTTCTTAAATTCTATCTTCCATTCATCTCCCTCTTTGATTCTTATTTGATGGTAGCCACTTTTGAGATCTATCTTGGAATAGTAACTTGCACCCCCAAACAGTCCATCAAATCCTCTATTCTAGGCATAGGAAACCTATATCTGATGGTTATCCTATTGATAGCCCTAGAATCTATACATAACCTCCATGTGCCTTCTTTCTTGGGTGCTAGGACTGCTAGGACAACACAAGGACTCACACTCTTCCTAATGAGACCTTTTGACAACAATTCTCCAATCTATCTTGCTATCTCTTGATTATGTTCAGGGGTCATCTTATATGCTTCCTTATTGGGAAGAGTAGCCCCTGGTATGAAGTCTATAAAGTGACTTACTTCCCTCTCATGTGGCAAAGACTCTGGTGTGTTCTCAACAATGATACCTTTATACTGGTCTAACAATGCCTTCACTTCTTTGGGACCTACATCCCTAGTGGGGACTTGGACTTTGGACTCCTTCAAAGGTGTCTTTTTGGGCCTCACTACTAGGGCATAACATGGTTTATCCTTCTCCTTTAGTACTTTCATGAATTATTTTTCTCCTATGTGTAAGACAGTACTAGTAGCATTCTTTTCTTTCTCATAGTCAGGGAGTGGGTTCATTACATATTCAACACCATCCTTAGTTATAGTATAAACATTGGATTTTCCATCATGCTTAGCATCTACATCATATTTCCAAGGCCTCCCTAATAATAGATGACATGCATCTATCTCTATAATATCACATAGAACCCTGTCTCTATACTCCCCTATCTTGAAGTCTACCCAAACTTGCTCATTGATAATGGTTCTCTTTTCTTTTGTCAACCAAGAAGCCTTATAAGGGAAGGGATGAGGAATAACATGCAACTTAAGCTTAGTGACTAACTCCCTAGATGCAATATTATCTGTAGAGCCAGACTCAACTATGACTTTACATACCTTATTGTTCACCTTGCAGCTTGTTCTGAATAAGGAATTCCTCTGAGGTGGTTCTACGGTAGTAGGTACTCGTAGGAGTGTCCTTTGCATCATTAAACATTCTCCTTGCTCTGGATTTGCAGGTCTTGAAGTTGTAGAGTGTAACCACCTGAATTTGGTCTATTCTAACTATGGACCCTATTTGCCCTAACTATGATCATACTCTCGATTATGTCCAAACGACCCTGTTACTGCTTGGCATAATTCTTCATTTCAATTTAATGTCATAGGTGATTTTTATCACTGAATTATATTAACTATTATAGCCATACAATTTAAATCAATTCAAACTAATTAAATCAAACCAAAATCAAACATGGCTATAGTATTTAATAATAAAGGAATTAAATAAATCCCTAAATCAATTACCCACTTGCAAAATAACCCATTCCCCTAGCCTATTTAATTTAATTAAAATGGCTATAGTCCCCTAATTATTAAAAAGCAATT
>MU227576.1:171376-185302 GCA_018584345.1 Thuja plicata | reverse complement strand
CTTACTCAGAATCTGGTATATTAAAAGGAAGGTGACTATTTTTATCCTGGCTTCTATGCCTTGATGCCTAAGTCTATTTTTGACATTTCAATAAAACATAGTATTCATACTTTCATAATATCAGTGGATATTAGTGATGGTTGTACTATCAGATGGTATCTGTTCCAAAACCGCCCAATGATGATAAAAATGTTGCAATATTTTCTAATCAGTGAAAAGTCCTAAGACTCTGCATATAGCTGCATTTAGAGATTGCATGATGCATTTTTGAAAGAAAAACATAAGGATTTGAGCTCAAACTCCTTTCTATTTATAATTCATTTGAAATCCAATTTTATTACTAATACCTATGCTTCCCGAAATCTTTGATCTATCAGGAACAAAATTGAACTCATATTTTCAATGTGATTAACTTGGTACTTGTGTGTTTACTCTTAAACACACTCCCGCTCCTTCACTTCTTCTACTCCATTCTTTCTTGCCCAACTGCTTCTTGGAAGTGATACGTTCATTCAACTAAGGGATTTTATTTCTTTTCCTTCGATTTTATTCCCGAGGGGGCATGATCACACTATCATCAATTAAATTTTGCTCAAAATGACTTCATTATCAAACAAACTAGGGGCATAACAGTTTCCTTGACTAAGTCAGAACTGTTGGATAGAAAGCTTTGGTTCTCATAAGCTGGATATCTTATGTTTCCTCATTTTGAGAAGATTTTTAAAGCTCCTGGCAACTTCATACTGGCTTTTGGACGACAACCAAGTTCAGAATCAGTATTATCAATTTTTGGACGACAACCAAGTTCAGAATTGGTATTTTAAAAATCTTTTATTGATCTTTGGATGACAACCAAGATCAAAATAAATTCTATCAGTTTTGTTCGATCAAGTGCGAGACTGATCTCATCAACATTTCATTCAATAACCAAGAACGGAATTCTCAATCTTTCTGAAGTCAAAATCATAAAAATTTCTTTGAATCAATGCGCTACTCGCACATCAATTCAAAGAGAGGCAAATGTAACCACCTAAATTTGGTCTATTCTAACTATGGACCCTATTTTCCCTAAGTGTGATCATACTCTCGATTATGTCCAAATGACCCTGTTACTGCTTGGCATAATTCTTCATTTCAATTTATTGTCCTAGGTGATTTTTATCACTGAATTATATTAACTATTATAGCCATACAATTTAAATCAATTCAAACCAATTAAATCAAACCAAAATCAAACATGGCTATAGTATTTAATTGTAAAGGAATTAAATAAATCCCTAAATCAATTACCCACTTGCAAAATAACCCATTCCCCTAGCCTATTTAATTTAATTAAAATGGCTATAGTCCCCTAATTATTAAAAAGCAATTTCGTTGTTTAAATAATTAATTCCTATATTTCTAAATGAATTAAATAAGTTTAATTCATTTATTTATATTACCCTAAACCCTAACCTAACCTATCTCAACCACTTCTACCCTGGGTTCTAACCCTTCTCAACCCATTCACCCATGCTAATCTAATCCTAATCCTAATTCTAGTCCTAACCCACCTCCTAATGTTGTCACATTCCATTAAGGAATGCTTAGCAACTCCACCCACTTGAGAAAGTCCACTTTCTCAAGCTGGACTTTCTTAAGGTCCACCTTCCCAAGCCAACCTCTTACACCCTCCCTTGCTTCTTTAAGGCCTTCATTAATGCCTTATTAATGAAAGATGCCTTAAGCCTATGTCTCTCCCATGCCTTATTAATGCCTTGGGCATTAATACTTCTTACACCCCCATTTATGAGTCTCTTAATTCATAAATGAACCTTGTCCCCCCTCTCTCTCTCCCATTCTTCTATAAATAGAAGCCAGTTTTGAGAGCAAATAAGACTTCACCTTAGATTGTAGATGCATTGTTATGCTATTAGATTAATATTAGAATCATATTTCACTTATTATTTCATGCTAGTTCATTGTTATTATTCACATGCTTAGGGCTAGATTGCTTGTTTATCATCTTTTTAGCTTTGTTTTGAACAAAATCCTTCATGCTAGATAGTATATGTCACTGATTAGTAGCGTAATTTGAGGGCTTTTATGAAACTAATCACACTCTTTCTAGTTAGAAGGAAATAGGTCAATATTAGTGGTTTTGAATGTTTTATCTAACCTTTCAGCCTAATGCAATGACTTATTGAGTGTTTGTGTCATTCTTAACAGGTTCCCAAATACACACACACACAGAGTGATAGGAGGATACACTTTGGTTATCATCCTCTTGAGTAAGTTGTACTCTTATGTCCCCTCCTTGTCTGTTGGTGCCACTCTTTTTAGGACATCTGAAGGACTGGTGTCCAACTTGATTACATGTAAAACACTTCCCTGTGAAGACACTAGGTCCTCTTCCACCAAATCTTCCCCTATTGTTTGACCTCGTTCCTCTGAAATTGTTTTTTTTATTGTGCTCTCCTTCTAACTCATGGTTACTAAACTCCCCTTGACTTCTTTGAAATGGTCCTCTGCCATTGAATCTACATCTACCCCTGAGGTTATTCCCTCTTCCTCTATTGTTTTTTTCACCCCTTCTCTTCTTCTTTTCTTCAAATTTTAGTGTCATTTGGAAGCATTTGTGTACTAATTCAGGGTTGAACAAACTAATTTAATCTTGGATATTGTATTTCATTCCATTGATGTACCTTGTAAGCTTGTGCTTCTCACTTTCAGGAACTCTGGCCTTCAAGTTCATTCTATGAAATTCCTTAGTGTACCCACTCACATCAAGGTCCTTCTGCCTAAGATTTTGCAGCTTCTTATGGAGGGTGATCTCGTAGTCTTCAGGTACAAAATGCTTCTTGACTTCAACCAACATCTTCTTCCATGTTGAGATAGGATTCTTTCCTTCCTCCACTCTTTAATTTTGTAGAAAGTTCAACCAACTCAAGGCAGGACCTCTCATTCTAGATTTTGCAACCTTAACCTTTTGATTCTTAGAGATGTTGTCATACTCAAAGTAGTTCTCCAAATCTTCCACCCAATCCATGCATTCTTCAAGATCCATTTTCCCACAAAACACGGGCATGTCTGAATTCTGATCCCTTCTTCCAAATCTTTCAAGAGCTTCAAGAAGTTGTAATTTGTTTGTAGGCATGTTCTTTGTCTCATCTTTCTCCTTCTCTTCCTCTTCTTCTTCTCCTTCCTCCTTCTCCATTTGGAGGTCTTTCAACTTTTGTATCTCCTCTTCCATCCTCTTGTTCTTGGCTACTTGTTCCCTGACAATTTTTTCCAATTATGTATTAGTGATTCTAGTGGGGACTTCCTCTTCTAGAGAACTTTCTATTCTCTCTTCCATTCTTCACTCCTTCCAAGATCTTGTCAGGCTCTGATACCATCTGATGCAGAGAGCGCTGCAAAAAGACCTTAATGGGCCCTAGCTCTTTGATACCTCTTCAAACCCCAACTTTGATCAATATCACTCCACACAAGTCTTCTTAGGATGTCTCTTGACTTTTCCTAGGGTTCAATAGGTTTCCCTTGTTCTCTCTTGGTTCTCCAAATCAAGCTATGAAACAAAGCAATTCTTCCTTTAGGGAAACTTTCCCTAAACTACACAATAAGGTGTAAAACTTCACCAGTGAATTCAAAAATCTTTCCTAAGAGATTTAATACTCTTAACAGACCTTAGGGACCAAGAATCCATCATTATTTTTGGTCTTGAAGACCCAAAGTTAGTCGAACCCCAAATACCCTAGGATTCTGTGTATCCCTAACCAGTGGGTTTTTGGGACTTAAATGTTTGTGATAGTGGGATCTAAAGGATATGATTGGGTTTCTAGACACCCTTTATGGAGTTTGTAAACCTCCCAAAGCATGAACACCTCACTCCACTCCTGCACCCCTAATCCCTTACAAAACACACAGACCTAATTAGCTAGTTTAGGTTTGGTTTGTCAGGAAAGTGATAGAAGGTGGGTTCATGGATAAAATGCAGAGCTTTGGATAGATTCCCCTACCCCAAATTAGTCTAGAAACATGTTTGGTTTGATCCCCAAACTCATATATTACACAGGCATGTGACTATACTAACAGACTAGGCTAATTACATAGAGATAATTAGCTTAGGGCTTGATCTTAAAAATAAAAGGACTAAGAGTGAGAGCCTGAGCTTCTGGATTCCTAGAGACCATGATCCTAGCTAGCATTTTCCAAGTGGTTGAGGAGATCCACTAGATAAAGCTCTTTCTAGGACCACATCTTTGAGACGGACCCAGTATAGCCTTGGTTTCTCAGACAACAAGAATGTAAAATTGATAACTTTTCACTAACTTAACAAAAACACCTCAAATCAACTGGAAAGGTTTGTAGAGTCAAGGAATTATAAATTTATGCAACTTGATCTTCCAAATGATTCTCTACTAGGCTATACCATATATAAATGACTCAAAACACTCTTCTATTTCCTTTCTCAAACATCAAACTTCTTACACTCTGTGATTTCATCTTCATGGAAGGTATCCTCTCACCTAATAGCATCCTCCAAGAATTTTAGAAGCTTTAGAAGGTGGGTGAGGTCGGTTACAAAGAAGTTATCATATATCAAGCAACATTTTGCAAAATTTTCTCATGCAACATTTTGCAAAAAGACAACCTTTTGGGAATAAGTGACAGAGTTGCTAATTTGGGCAAAATCCAACCTTACTGACCTCCCAAGGTGTGGGAGAGGTCCAACACATGACTAGGAGCTAGCTAAGGACTTAGAAATATAACATCTAACTAGACACACAAAAACAACAACTAAACAAGGTCTAACCATGGTTTCAGGAACCTAGGTTTATAACTCACCATAGGTCCTTCACCTTACATCAAAGACCCAAACAAACAAACACACACAAGGGTGATCTCATGGATGCACCTTATTACAAACAAAAAAGCAAGCAAATTTAGGAGTTTCAGGAGGTGCCCTGCACCACAAAATAGTTCCACATAACCCTCTCAACAGATCATAGATTCAATTACCCTTTATGTCTTAAGCGATCAGAATTAAGCACCAAAAATTGGAAGTGAAGGGAAGATAGGATGACATACAGATTTGTCAAGGCACTTAGGCCTAATTAGGTCTCTAATTACACTAAAAGTGCTACTTCCATGCAAAAAGAATCCAATATATCACTCGGATCATGTGAGGGCATACATAAGGACTTTACACACTGATTTAGAGGTCTTGGTGAAACCCCAAAGGAAAGTTATGTGGACTGTACACAAACGCATATTGGTGCACACCTGGACATGTACACCTAGGGCATTAGGCAAAATCCACCTCCCTACATATTGACAAACCAAACTTGCATAACCTTAAATATCATGTTAAATACTAGGATTCCACCAAGGGGCATTAGATTCCCATGGTGCAATCGAGAAATGGACACAATTTTTGATGAAACCCTGATTTAGGGCCTAAAAACTAGGAAGCGGGAGTAAAAATGTTATAAATCTAATTGCAAAGAGAAATAGGGCATGAAACCAAATGAAAATGGAAGCTACTTCATAGTTCTATCTTAATATGTTAGACTTTCATCTCCAAGACTCTTTACCTTTCCGTACCAATTGTTTGTTCCTTGAATTTGCAGGAAAATGGTTGATTTTATTGATTTGAATGCCAAAATTACCACTTTAGACATTCGATGAGGAAAAATTGCTCTGCTAGGGTTTAGAGTCGTGCTGCTATTCTGAGCCCTCCTATCCTTTTAGACTACATTTATTGCAGGATTTGCCTTAGTATTTATGGCCCCAGCCACCACTATCCAAACAGTTGATGCTATTGCTATTCTAGTGATGGATAACAATGGCGCCTCCAAGAAAGAGACCTCGCAAGTTTGTTCCCAAGGTGTTTCATGAGGTATGTCTCAGCTTGATATTGTTTTTCCCATTCATGAGTTTGATGATACTTGTTCTTGGCTTGAAATGCATACCCTTATTGGTTACTTTCGGGGTCACAACCCACCTAAAAATATGATTAAAGATTGGGTGGTGAAAGCCTGGACTCCTCATGGAATATGCCTAGATGGCATTCAGAGTCTCACCAAGGGTTTTTTTTTCAATTTTCCAATCCCACTCATGTGGATGCTATATTTGCCAAGTGACCCTTGAATATTAGGGCTTCCCTTTTAGTTTTTTAGCGCTAGTCTTGAGACTTTTTAGTCTCTTATGACAAGAAGCTCAAAGTCCCTGTGTGGGTTGAGTTTCCTAGTTTTCCTCTACCCTATTGGCCTTTAATGCATTCCATTGTGCAAAATCTAGGTAGGGTTATCTATAGTGAGCATGACCATTTTTTAACCCCTGGCCTCAAAAGAGGCTCTGCATTAAAGTTGATCTCTCTCGAGATCTTAAAGAATCTGTTGAGATTCAGGTTGGCGACACCATCTTCTCTCAAAAGGTGCTCTACCTCAACCTTCCCAAAACTTGCTACCATTGTCAATCTGTAGAGCATAAAATAAAGGATTTCCCTTTGGTAGTTCCTCAGCCTAAATCATCTCCTAAGGATTCTGGTTTGTGGCGCGTTGAAGCTGGTAAAAAAGAAGAAAACAAAAAAGATGATTGGGTAACAGTCGGCTGCAAGAAAAAATAGGCTAAACCTGTCTCTTCAACTTCTTCTTTGCAACCACCGCCTCCTGCTGTGGAGGCTCGGGTTGCTTCTCATGCTGAGACTGCTCCCGTTTCAAACCTTGGCTAGTAGGGGAAAGAGATTTTGCATTCAGATACCAACCCTCATTGGGTTCACACACCTCATGTAGCCTCTATGATTTGCACTCCTTCCAGCTTCCACCGCTCTTGCAGCCCTGACGGGTGTGCTGAGGTCGCACAGGAGGGTATGGTAGAAAAGCGCTAAAATGTCTCCATGGAACTTCCTGGGAAAAATTTCCCTTGTTTGTCTAATAGTTTTGCATCCCTTGGGGATGATGATGGTATGGCTAACACTATTCTCTCATGACGTACATCTCATGGAATGTCAGGGGTTTGACAAACTTCCCCTGAAAGTACTCTGTCAGAGATGTTCATCGCCGTGTTAGTAATCTGGATGTTTTATGCCTCCAGGAAGTTAAAATTTCTGGTTTTATGCTTGATGCGGCCTGTAAAATTATTTGGCCTAAGAGTCTTTCTCTTTGTTCTCAGCTTGAGGCTGGTCAAGGTGGAGTTGTTACTCTCCTTTCTCCTCATTGGCATTATTTTTTAATCAGTCATGGTTCAAATCCAATGCAACAATCTATTTGGTCCACCTTCATTATTGAGAATCATTATTTTGGCATAGTTAATGTTTATGCTCCCAATGATGCTGTTGAGAGATCTCACCTGTGGCATTGGCTTGCAGATTCTCTGCCACCTGCAACTTGACTCTTCTATGGTGACTTCAATATGGTTGAAGTGGCTTCTAACAAGGATGACATTCTATCATTCTGGTGGACAACTGGTGAATGGGAAGCCTGGTATTACATGCATAATAAATTGGGCCTTTTCGATCCCAATCTTGGCCACCACTGAACTGATAGTGTTTGGCACACCTGGTCTAATTTTAGAGATTCCTCTGACAAAATTCACAAATGGCTTGATCGTGCTATGATTATGGTACAATATTTTTTCTCTTTTTCTGAAAAATAAGCCTTGTCAATTACTCCTCTTGTTGATATGACCTTGTCAGATCACTTCCCTATTCAATTCATTATTGAATGGAAGATAGGTAAGGCATGTCCTCCCACCACTTAGTTCTTCTTTAATACTTCCATTCTCAATCATACTTCCACGGTGGCCCACATTCATTAGGTTTTAAACCTTGAGCCTGGAACTCCACATTTGTCTGGCTGGATTCAATGGCAGAATGATGCCATCCATTGTACGGCTCACTTTTTGGGCATTTATGGTTGACAGCTTGCCATTTATTGCCATTGATCCTATGAGGCTAACACCAAAGCTCTTTGTGTTTCCATGAAGGCCTTAGCCCTTGATCCATTCAATCAGACCTTGCAAGTTCAACTTGCTTAGTTGCGTTAGTAGAAAAAAGTTGCAGACAGCTATGCTGCCAGAGGTGCTCAGATCAAGGCCCAACTACACTAGTTAAAAGTTAGAGATCAGGCCTCTAAAGAATTTTTTGCCAGTCTCCTTGCATGTCAAACCAATGTGGGTATAACCAGGATCCAAGAGGGGCAGTCTCTCCTCACAGAGCTTCCTGATATCTTGCAAGCCTTTTTTCGTCATTATGAATAGGTTTTTGCCACTCAGGGATCTTCACCTGCTAGCAACCAAGCTCGTACAGATTGCATTGTTGTGGTGCCTCAATGTGTTTCACCATCCCAACATTCTTTTTGTGATCAACTTCTTACCCTTCAAGATCTCTGGGAAGCTATCTTTGTCGTGGCTGACGATAAAGCTCCAAGTTGTGATGGGTTTTCCTATGAGTTTTATAAAACTCTCTAGGATTGCATTGGTCCCGTTCTTCATCAGGTTTATCTTGACGCTTATCACTCCCAATCTCTAGGTGATATTATCAATAAAGGCAACATCAAATTTATCCCCAAAGCTCGAGATCCTGAAGATATTTGCAATTGGTGGCTTATTACCGTGCTTAATGTCTCTTACAAGATCATTGCTAGGTCTCTAGCTCTTAAGATTCGCCACATCCTCCCTCAAATTATTAGGCCAGAGAAAACTGGCTTTATTCAATCAAGATATATTCTTCATAATATCATAGCGGTTTGGGAAGGTATGGAATGGGTTCGAAAGTCTCAACAAAAATCTCTTTTTCTCAAAATTGATTTTGCTAAAGCTTATGATCATATTGAATGGCCTTTTATTCTTTCTATGCTTCACGCTTTGGGTTTTGGCCCCAGATTTCTTCAATATATGCAGATGCTTTTTCAAGATGCCTCCGCTTGCATCACCATTAATGGCAGACAGTCTTGCACCTTTAGGATTTTTTAGATCCATTTGGCAAGGATGCCCTCTTGCTACTGCCTTATATGTTCTTTCTGCCAAAGGATTTGGCTATTTATTAGCTCATTCTATTTATCTGGGCCATGTTCATGGGATTGCTTTACCCAACTCCACTTAGCAGCTGGTTAATGGCCATTTTGCTGATGATTTCTTTCTCACTTTTGCAGAGGATGAAGAGAATATCAAGGCAGCCTTGCAATGTTTAGACACTTTCTATTTGGCTTTGGGCTCTGCCATTCAGTGGTATAAAACCTTGTGCTACAGACAGTCATCCCATCCTGATCTACCCTAATTTTCCCAGTTTGGTTGGTCCAGGATCCAGCATGGGGAAATATTTTAGTTTCTTGGTATACCCTTTTCTTTTCAAGATACTTCTACTGATTCATGGAATGTTGTTTTAGCTAAAATTGAAAAGAAGCTTACCTATTGGATTACCATTCTGCTCTCGCTCACTGGTAAATTTCATATCTGCTCTAAGGTCTTGGATGCTACTCATGTTTACTATTCCTCTTGTTGGGCTCCTTCCAAGGCCTCGTACAAGAAGCTTGAGAAATTGTTGAGGGATTTTCTTTGGGCCTTTGGTGCAGATCACCATGGATTTCACAGAGTTGCCTGGGAATTTTGTTGTCTCCCTAGGGCCTCTGGTGGGCTTGGCTTACTTGATACCTAGAAGCAGGGCTTAGCCCTTTGTGTGAAGTGGATTATGTGTTGCCTCACTGACAACGAGACCTGGAAATTTTTACTTTGCTTGTGTATTTCTTCTAGGTATCCATTGTACAAACTAGATTGGAAAGGAATTGGCTTTCAAACCCTCTTGGTTATGAAAAATCTTGTTCGAATCCAAGGTACCTTTGTTGCCAAAAGTATTTGGCATGCCAGGGAGGTAGTTAAACCCTAGCTTCGCTGGGTCGGTAATGGATTCCATGATGGGCTTTCATTCAATCAGCAGAATATTTGGTGGTCCCCACTCTTTTCCCAGCAAGGGTTTCCTTTGGCCCAAACTCAGGGGATTAGTGCTCTCCATTTTCACAAATGAGGCATTCAAATGCCCAAGGATTTGTTTTCTAGAGCCACCATGAGTCTCTTCTCTTGGGATGATTTCTGGGTTCAGTTCTGGCTCACTCGCCCAGATCGTTAGACTTTTGATTTGCTTGTATCAGCTATTCTACCGCACCTCTTGCACAAACTTGGTATTCAGTCAATTAAACCTTAGTGGAAATATTGGAAATGGAACCTAGATACACCATTTACCAACTATAAGCCCAAACTTGGATACTCATGGTTGGTGCCTTATTTCCTGATGGTTGAGTCTCTCAATCATCATTGGCATCTCTCTTCCTCATAGAGCACTTGGAGCTGGAATTTTCATACTATTTGGGATGCTATCACTGAACCTAAAATTGCTCACTTTTCTTCATGTCTGCTCTACCAAGGGTTACCCTTAGGAGCTCAGCTTTGGCACTTAGGTGTGCCTGATCCTAAATGCCCTTTTTGTGGGCATTCTGAAATCATTATTCATATTTTCTAGTTTTGTGGTCGGATCCAGAATTATTGGAATTGGATTCACAGTTTTTTTATTCATTTTCGGCCTAAGCCTTTCTCTTGGCACATGGCTTTGCTTGGTGAATCTCCCAGAATGCCTTCCAAGTTTACCTAGATTTGGCATGCTTTCAAGAAGGAGATTTTTTTTCCTTAAGGAAAGACTACAATGCTATTATTTTTTCTCACAGCTTTTTGGATATCAATGTTTCTCTCTATTCTAAGGCATGTTTATGTAATAATGTTATGATGCAGATTCAAGTTCAAGCTGATAAGGTGGCCCTTGAGGTTGCCCACTTATAGGAGTTACTGCAACATTGGGGTAATGCCCCATGTACTGTTGCCAGGGTGCCACCAGATTCTCTCTCTGCTAATCACACGCCACCCTAGGGTCAGTGTCTTAGCAACAGTGCCTCTGTGAAGCATTCCAAAACACCACGCTCTTGGCATCGCCGCTCTGCCTCTCCTCCTGGTAGGAGGGCCTCAACTTCCGGATAGCCTCTTGTGCTTGCCTCTACTATTGCTCGGCCTTCGGCCACTATTCCTATATGGCCTCCCACCCCTTCTGATAAGCTCCCTAGCCTGGCCCTTGCAATTTATCCTAGGTGGGAGGAAGGAGAGATAAAGAAATAAACTGAAGATGGGTGGTCGCCTCCCGACCAGACCCCTGGACCCAATGTGTGGGGAAATCCACCAGATAAAGATCCTCCGCCCTCTTCTGCTACTGCTCTGGTAGCTTAAGGGATTTTCTTATAATGTTTATTTTTTAATGAATAGATGTTTTTTTCTAGCTTGATCCCAAGTGACTTTGCGGGGTGATTTTTTATCCCTCGAGCTTTTTTTGTGAATACTATACTTTGTTATACATTTTAATAGTAAAGGCCTCTATTCATAAAAAAAATTACAAAAAAGATCATCCTACCACCCATGTGTAAGGGCTTATGTAGGAATTCCCAATGGTTACATCCCATTTTTAAACCAACTAGCCATTTCGGAATGGTTTTTACAATATTTGGCAAAAGTTTCTAATAGTTGCTTAAAAGTTGCTTGACAACGTTTTAGCAATTTTGCAATATTTTGCAATTTTCAACCTAGGTGACCAAACTTGGTATAAACCTATAATTTATGATTCCTTATGGACCAAAACATATAAAAACATGAAAATATAATAAATATACCTATTTCTAAGGTTTGGGACATAGTTTACCAATAGTTGACCAATAGTTGACCAAGGGCTTATAAATGTCAATCTTGGGACTAGGTCTTACAAGATGTGTCAAATATGAAACCTTTATGACCAACATGTCCTATGGGCTATTAGGGACTCAAGGGAGTCCATAAGTGCCAAAGAAAGGCTTATTTTTTCAAGGGTTCTCCTGCACCATACTTCCCATGAGGATTTGAACTCAAGTTCCCACTTGAGGTTAACTGATCAAGAGTGATGCCATGTTTTTTAAGTTGCTCCTCTGTCATCTAGGTAGCATCAATATTAGGGTGTCCTTTCCAATAGACCAAGTATTGCATATACTTATGTGACCTTGTTTGCTTCAGTACCTTAGACTCAAGAATTGTTTCAGACTCCACTGGTTTGCTTTGTGGAAGATTTGTTACATAGTCTCCATCTTCCTTGTTTTGTGGACCCTACACATTTGTTACCTCTGAAACACATTTTTAAGGGGTGAGATCTGAAACATTAAATATAGGAGAGATCAATAAGGTAGGAGGAAGAGAGATTTCATAAGCATTTTCACCCATCTTATTGATAATGGTGCATGGTCCAACTTTCTTCATGTGTAGCTTTGAGTATTTTCCCTTAGGTAGTCTCTCTTTCCTTAGATATGCCCATACCTTATCTCCAATTTGGAAATGAATCTCTCTCCTTTTCTTATCTTCCTGTGCTTTGTATTTCATGGTGGACTGCTACAAGGTGTCTTTTACTTCTGCCTGTACTTTGGTGATTATCTTTTCTAGGTCTTCACCTTGTGCACTCACTATAAAATATGAAGGTAACTCTACTAGGTCTAGAGGACCCTTGGGGTGTAGGCCATAGGCAGTTTGGAAAGGTGTTTTGCCCGTACACCTATTTAAAGAGTCATTAAAAACAAATTCTTCTTGGGGAAGAATCATATCCAAACTTTGAGTGCACTATTTTGTGAGGCGCCTTAGGAGATTGCCAAGTGACCTATTGACCACCTCTATTTTCTCATCTATTTGTGGGTGGTTTGCTGAGCTATAGGTCAGATTTGTACCTAGTTTCTTGAAAAGTGTCCTCCAAAAGTGTCCTTGAAACTTTACATCTCTGTCTAAGACTATTGTTTGGGGTAGGCCATGGATTCTAACCACTTATTTGAAGAATAGGTGTGCTATGTGTGAGGCATCATTTGTTCTTTTGCAAGGAACAAAATGCACCATTTTTCTAAACCTCTCAACTATGAAAAAAATGCTATCATACCCATATTTTTTCTTGGTAGACCCATTAAAAAATTTGTGGAGATGGACTCCCATGGTATAGTGGGTATAGGTAGAGGCTGGTACAAGCCTTGGTTAGTGAATACCCCTTTAGCTTGCTGACAAATGGAACATGATTCAACAAATTTTCTGACATCCTTACCCAATTATGGCCAAAAGTAACTTCTCTTTACCAAGTCTGTTGTCTTGTCTATCCCGAAGTGACCTCCCATGCCACCACAATGCTTTTCTCTGATTATAGTTGTTCTCATAGAACACTTAGGGATGCATAACTTTAAACAAAAGATTATTTTGGATCAAAAAGTCACAAAAATCAGTGTGATACCTGCTTGTTAGATTGGTGCACACCTCAAAGGCTTCTCCAAAATCTAGATCCCCTGCATATAGGTGTTTGAGTGAGTCAATGCCCACGCTCTGAAGTTGAACTTCTTCAATCAATCCAACCCTTCTACTAAGTGCATTAGCCACCTTGTTGGCTAGTCCCTTTTTTTGCTTTATTTTGAATGTGTAGGCCTGCAATTGTTCCATCCATTTTATATGTCTAACCCCTAGTTTGTCCTGAGTATTGAAGAAACTCAATGCATGGTTATCAGTGAAAACTATAAAATCCTTTGGAATCAAGTAATGCCTCCATTTTTTAAGTGCTTGGACCATGACATATAACTCCAAATCATAAGTAGAGTATTTTTTCTTTGCATCATTTAATTTTTCAGAAAAGATTGCCACAACCTTACCTTCTTGGCTTAGAACAACACCTATTGCCAAATTGCTTGCATCTATCTCCACAACAAACACTTTGTTGAAATTAGATAGGGTTAGGATTAGGTATTGGGATACCCTATTCTTGAGGTATTGGAAAGCATAATTAGCCTCTTTAGTCCATAAAAACTTAGTCTTTTTTCCACCTTTAATAGTGTCTAACATAGGTGCACACACATGACTGAAATTTTT
>MU227576.1:87387-107121 GCA_018584345.1 Thuja plicata | reverse complement strand
GATAATAGATTACTCAATTCATAGATATTGTTGGATACTCATATATTTGTCTAGACATGGAAGTTTAGGTTGATACTCATTTAGAGTTGGAACATTTTCCAAGACAAGAGGAGTTTGGGTTAATGCAATGAAAAGTTGGATAATCAGCAATTTGCCTAGGCTAAGAAGTTTAGGTTAATGTTGATATTGTTAATTTTTTAGTTTTCATTTTTTATGATGTAAAACTTAAAAGGAGGTTGTTAGGAAACAAGGTTTACATTCAATAAATCAAGTTAGGTTAGTTATTTGGTTGGGAATTTCATTCCCATAAACTGGAAAACAATGCTTAATAAAGCCATTTGAAAAGAATGTATATTCGAACCAAATGATGATAATAAAATTACTTCTCTATTTATTTAAAATGTAAATATTTAGGTTGCTATTTTTCATTGTTTTTCTATAGTAGAGAGAGGGAAATATATAAAGGACGAGGTGAAAAATAACTATAGAGAGATATAGATAGAGAAGCAATGTTAGGATTATAAGATAGAAACCTAATGGTTATATGCCAATATAACAAATAATACAAAGGAATAAAGCACACATAAGTAGAACAAGAAGACACATATTTAATGTGGTTCACCCAATCTTGGGCTACATCCACCAAATAGAGAATCCAGTATATTATTATTCAGTAATTTTAACTGATTATAACCAGTGTTTCCTTGCATCTCAATACCATTGCAAAATGCTACAATACTTCTTCACTCTAAAAAGCCATAACCCTAACACCTTTTTTCTTATAGAAAACCCTAACCCTAAAACTTGTTTGATGGGTCAACCTAGGGAAATTATTGATGATTCAACCTAGGGAAATTTTTGATGAGTCAACCCCAAAAATGCTTGACGAGTTAACCAACAAAAATCAGGTTGTTTCCCTGAACCCCATGGATTGTAGAAAAGTGTACAGTACTTTCTTGATCAATCACCACAAACCAAAAATATCCCACTTGGAGACTAATCAAGATCCACACTAAACAATCTCCCACTTGGAGACTGATCCTATAGCAATACCACTACCCTTCTAGTTCCCACTCAAAATAAGCACCCTAGACTCTATTGTTCTATTTTATTATTTTAGTCATGAAGACCAACCAAAGATGAAGAGGAGTTAAACTTATCCCTTGTCACTACCTTTGTAAACATATCCATTGGATTTATATCTGTATGTATAATTTCTATCCTTAACCATCCATAATCCAATACCAACTAAATCAAGACCCCTCTCTCTATATCTTAGGGGTCATAAGGGTTGTTAAGGTGTACTAAGACACATTAATGTGCCCTATGATCCCTTATACCCCTTACCAAACACTAATGAATGGTAAGGGGCCCTAAGAGTTCTTAAGTGCTTGTAAGGGATCCTAGGACACATTAATGTGTCCAAGAACCCCTTATGACCCCTAAGATGTATTGTGAAGGGTCCTAAGGTATCCTAAGGGTCAAAAGGGGTCTTATGACACATTAATGTGTGCTAGGACCCTTGAAGACCCCTCTCTCTACATCTTAAGGTCATAAGGGTTGTTAAGGTGTCTTATGACACATTAATATATCCTAGAACCCCTTAGACCCCTTACAACCCCTAAGGGTGCCTTACCATACACTAGTGAATGGTAATATGTCCTAAGGGGTTGTAAGGGGTCTTAAGACATATTAATGTCTTGTAGAATGAAAGAGGGGGATATAGAAAGATATAAATATAGATATGAAGTATTATAAAAAGAGGTAGATGTTAGGAAATAAAGTTTACATGTAATAAATAAAGCTACGTTAGTTGGTTGGGAAGTTCTACTTTTATACAAGAAAAATAAGGCTTTATATAAAGCCATTTGAAAAGCAATGTATATTAGAACTGAATGATGATAATAAAATTACTTTTTAATTTATTTACAAGGTAAATATTTATGTTTTTATTTTTCTTTATTGTTCTACAAGGAGCATTTTAAAAATGAGATGTGAAGAATAAATGAATAGTAGTTTATTACTTTCTAATCTAAAATAAAGTTTATTTTGTTGGAGAGCTATATGGAATTTAATTTGAAGAATAGAGTGCAACAGTAATGTAAACAATGAGATCAAAAAAACAATGATTTGTATTTGTTGTTTGAACTATTTTGAAGAAAACATGTGTTGCACATTAAGATCTATCTTTTGTGAACACTAATTAGTAATTTGTGGGCTTGTCGTATGTTGGTAAAAGCTTTGAATATAATTATCATTGACTTATGTTTTATTGTTTAATGTTGCACATCACGAAGGAGAAAGATTTGAGAATAGAAGAAAAAAATATAGATTTGGATGAGAAATAATTATTTTTACATTTTTTTTAAATGATACATATGACATATAAAGAAACAAAGGAGAAGCTTTGACTTGGCATCGTCATTGATTCTATTTTCAGTGGAATGTACGAACATATGGTTTTTAGTAAGTGACCAGTTTTACCATTGACATTCTTGTGGGATTATAAATTCTTTTGAAGATCAAATTTGAAACATAGGTACAACGTTCACCTTACTCAGTCAAAATTTATAGAGGAGAGACATATTTGTTTTAAATGTTTAATTTGAAAGTGGTATGAGAAATATGAGGTAAATTGTTTTATTAGAGTGTACTTAACAAATATATGTGTGTATGTATGTATTAAATCTATGTACACACACGCACACACACACACACACACACACACACACACACACACACACATCTGTGTGTGTGTGTGTGTTTCCATACATACTACTCATTTTATTAGGGCCATATGTGCTACACTTGATAGGGGAATCAATGACTTTTTAGACCTCAAGTGGAGACTCATTTTCTACATTTGGTAGATAAAGCATAAAGAGATCAAACCAAAGGTTGGACAAAATGGAAGCAAGATGATATATATCATCTTGAGCTAGATATTCTCACTCAAAGATGATTCAATTCATGAGAAGAAAATTAGTTTTATTGCTAAAAGATCAGTTCATGGAGAAAATGGGACATTTTACAAATAATTGAGTTTGTCTCGATTTATAAAGCATTTTCTTCATTAGTACATAATTGTGTTTATCTCGATCTACATAGAAGTTGTTTTAACTTGAAAATAATTGAGTCTTTCTTGATCCACAAACATGTGAGTATAATATTGGAGATGTGTTATTATGGATGATAGAGTTTGTCTTGATTCATAGGAGTGGTATGTTTGTGGATAATAGATTACTCAGTTCATAGATATTGTTGGATAATCATATATATGTCTAGACATGGAAGTTTAGGTTGATACTCATGTAGAGTTGGAACATTTTCCAAGACAAGAGGAGTTTGGGTTAATGCAATGAAAAGTTGGATAATCAACAATTTGCCTAGGATAAGAAGTTTAGGTTAATGTTGATATAGTTAATTTTTTAGTTTTCATTTTTTTATGATGTAAAACTTAGAAGGAGGTTGTTAAGAAACAAGGTTTACATTCAATAAATCAAGTTAGGTTAGTTATTTGGTTGGGAATTTCATTCCTATAAATTGTAAAATAATGCTTAATAAAGCCATTTGAAAAGAATGTATATTCGAACCAAATGATGATAATAAAATTACTTCTCTATTTATTTAAAATGTAAATCTTTAGGTTGTTATTTTTCTTTGTTTTTCTATAGTAGAGAGAGGGAAAGATATAAAGGATGAGGTGAAAAATAAATATAGAGAGATGTAGGTAGAGAAGCAATGTTAGGATTAGAAGATAGAAACTTAATAGTTACATGCAAATATAAATAAGAATACAAAGGAATAAAGCACACATAAGTAGAACAAGAAGAAACATATTTAACGTGGTTCAACCAATCTTGGGCTACATCCACCAAATAGAGAGTCCAGTATATTATTATTCAGTAATTTTAACTTATTATAACCAGTGATTCCTTGCAACTCAATACCAGTGCAAAATGCTACAATACTTCTTCACTCTAAAAAGCCATAACCCTAACACCTTTTTTCTTATAGAAAAACCCTAACCCTAAAACTTGCTTGATGGGTCAACCTAGAGATATTCTTGATGATTCAACCTAGGGAAATGGTTGATGAGTCAACCCAAAAAATTCTTGATGAGTTAACCAACAAAAATCAGGTCATTTCCCTGAACCCCATGGAATGCAGAAAAGTGTACAGTACTTGCTTGATCAATCACCACAAACCAAAAATATCTCACTTGGAGACTGATCAATCTCCACACTAAACAATCTCCCACTTGGAGATTGATCCTTTAGCAATACCACTACCCTTGTATCTCCCACTCAAAAGAAGCACCCTAGACTCTATTATTCTATTTTATTGTTTTAGTCATGAAGACCATCAAAAGATTAAGAGGAGTTAAACGTAGCCCTTGTCACTACCTTTGTAAACATATCCATTGGATTTATATCTGTATGTATAATTTCTATCCTTAACCATCCATCATCTAATACCAACTAAATCAAGACTCCTCTCTCTGCATCTTAGGGGTCGTAAGGGTTGTTAGGGGGTACTAAGACACATTAATGTGTCGTATGACCCCTTATACCACTTACCAAACACTAATGAATGGTAAGGGGCCCTAAGAGTTCTTAAGTGCTCGTATGGGATCCTAGGACAAATTAATGTGTGCAAGAACCCCTTATGACCCTTAAGATGTATTATAAGGGGTCCTAAGGTATCCTAAGGGTCAAAAGGGGTCTTAGGACACATTAATGTGTTCTAGGACCCCTTATGACTCTTTAGGACCCTTGAAGACCCCTCTCTCTACATCTTAAGGTCATAAGGGTTGTTAAGGTGTCTTATGATACATTAATGTATCCTAGAACCCCTTAGAACCCTTACATTCCCTTAGGGTGCCTTACCATACACTAGTGAATGGTAATGTTTCCTAAGGGGTTGTAAGGGGTCTTAAGATATATTAATGTCTCATAGGACCCCTTATGACCCCTTACGACCTTTTAGGACACTTCAGATTTATGGTAATTGGTCATAAGGGGTAATAAGGGGTCCTAGAATACATTAATTTGTCCAAGGACCCATTATGACCCTTTAGCACCCATAAGATGTAGGGTAGGGGGTCCTAAGGAGTCCTACGACACTTCAATATTCCCTAGGACCCCTTATGACCCCTTAGGACCCCTATCTCTACATCTTAGGTGTTGTAAGGTTTGTTAATGGGTCCTAAGATACATTATTGTATCCTAGGAGTCTCTAACACCCCTTAGGATCCTTTACTATACATTAATATATGGTAAGGGGTCATAAGGTGTCTGAAGGGGTCCTAGAACACATTAATGTATCCTAGAACCCCTTAGGAGCCCTTAGCACCCTTTAATACCCCTAAGATGTATGGTAAGGTGTCCTAAGGGGTCATAAGGGGTCCCAGTCCTAGGACCCCTTATGAGCATTTATGACTCTTCTCTTTACATATTGGGAGTTGTAAGGGTTTTTAGGGGATTATAGGACACATTAATGTGTCTCAGGACCCTTTACAACCCCTTAAGACCCCTTACCATACACTAATGAATGTTAAGGGGTCCTAGAAGGGGTTATAAGGGGTATTAAGCTATCCTAAGACACATTAATGTGTTGTAGGATCTCTTATGACTTCGTACGACCCTTTAGGACCCATAAGATGTATCATAAGGGGTTCTAGGACACATTATTGTGTCCTACAACCCCTATTGACCCCTTATACAACTTGAAGATGCCTCTCTCTATATATTAGGGGTCATAATGGTTGTTAAGGGGTTGTAGGACACATTAATGTGTCCTAGGACCCCTTAGAACCCCTATGACTCCTTAGGACCCCTTATGATACACTAATGAATTATAAGGAGTCCTAAGGGCTTGTATGTGATCTTAAGGGGTCATATGACACATTAACATGCCCTAGAACCCTTTATGACCCCTTAGGACTCTTTATGACACCTAAGATGTATGGTAAGGGGTCCTAAGGTGTCTTAAGGGGTCATAAGTGGTCCTGGGACACATTACTATATCCTAGGATGACTTATGATCACTTAGGATCATTAAAGACACCTCTCTACATATTAGGGGTTTTAAGGGTTGTTAAGGGGTCTTTTGGACTCACCCTTATAATTAATTACAACCATTTAGGACCCCCAAGATATATGGTAAGGGGTCCTATCCTAGAACCCCTTATGACCCTCTAGGACCTTGTCTCTACATCTTAGGGGTCATAAGCATTGTTAAGGGACCCTAAGGGTTTTTAAGTGGTATTATGGGGTCCTAGGACATATTAACATGTCCTAGAATCACTTATAAACCCTTTACGACCCCTAAGATGTATGATAAGGGGTCCTAAGGTGTCTTAATGGGTCATGAGGGGTCCTAAGACATAGTGCACCACAAAAGAAGAAGAAAATAAAGAAGAACAAGTTGGAAGTCACTTTAGATGAAATCATTGAAATACCTAAGTATGACCCAACTACACTAGACTATGAATCACTCAAAGAGTATGGTGAGATATGTAAAAGGAAAGCACTATAGGAACAACTCAAGAAGGAGCACATAGACTGAATAATAGTAGAGACAACTAGGCACATATTGAATTAGATAGTACCCAACGTTGATGTTGATCACAATGCTCCAATGATTGATCAACTAGCCACTCTCACCGAAGCCATCACAATAAAGAATGTTGATGCAAAGAAGACAAAAGAGGAGAGAGAAGAGCAAAAGTTTCAATACAAAATTCTAGAAAAGATCAGCCAAGAAGTGGCAGAGAACAAGCTAAAGCTTTAAGAATTAGCAGATGAATTAGATCTAATTATTATTGAATCTATTTCCTTAATTCAACAATTGTACACTCTTGACAAATTCACTAAGGAGCACAATGACAAAATAGAAAAATTAGATTATGATTTGACTACAAGTACTAAAGGCTTAACCATCGATGAAAATGCTATTAAAATACATTATGAGAAGATAATTGAAATCAAAAGGTTAAGGAAAGAACTGTGGGAAGAAGAATCACAATTTTGGGAATAGGTCACCAAGCTCCAAGCTCAACTCTTACCAAATCTTACACTGCTTCAACAACATATCAGTTTAGCAAGGAAACTCATTGCCACCCTTGAGATGTCTATAGTAGACAACATCTACGATATGCATACCAAGATAACACTTGAGCACATGGCTCTAGATCACCTAAAATATAAATGGGAGAAGATGATGGAGGAAATGAAGTCCTCACACTCTCAAATTTTTGATAAGCTATAGGTATACACCTTTGCCCTTACTATCAAAAAAGGGGGAAATGATATGTAGAGGGGAAAAGGAAATGATAGGTATAAATACAAATATTATAGTAAAATGGTGAAAAGGAACAAAGTATAATGTACATATACTTATACTACCAGCATATGCATAGGGGAAGTCATGAAATGACTAAGGTAATATACATGGTGTGCATACTATAAAGTTTGTTAGTATTATGCACATATTAGTTTTTTGATCCTAATGTCAAAGGGGGAGATTGATGACAATAAGCTTTTTCATTAGTATGCAAAGATAAAAAAAAGTTGTTAGAACCATCGGTTACACTACACTGAAAATTAGTTTTCCAGTTCAGACCAAAAATGCTAAGTATAAGGAAAACCGATGACACAGTTTTTGATATGTAAACCGAAAGTGCAAAATGAACAAGATAAGGAGGAACCTGACAATGGAACTTGAAAAGAAGAATACAGTGAAAATCAAGAGAACAGTTAGAGAAGAACTCGATAGATAGTTCAACAAAGGAACACTGACAGACAGTCAAACTGACTTTAGAGCATAACCGAGCATCAGAAACCAAAAGTCAGTTGAATCCCGAGAAAAGTGGATCTGACTGCCACGTCAGATAAAAAAACTATATTATATTTATAGAGTTTTGATTTGTTTTAAATCCATTTCTTGAGGAACAAGAAACATTATTATAGTTGTTTTAATTAGTCTAACTGATTAAAAACAAACAAACTAGGAGATCAAGGTCTAGTTTTAAACCTTTGATCATAGAGTTAAGTTGTAATACGTGAAACTTAATTAGTTCAATCTATCTTATAAATAGACGTTAAAATCATTCAATTATATGAGATGATGAATGTAGCCCATGAGAACATCTATGGATCAGACTGAGATTTTCAAGAAGTAGAACAACAAAAGATGAATTTGGTAATCAAGAACCAAGAACCGAGGCTACCGAACAATAGAGATATTAATCAATCACATTAGGTGATACATTAATACATGTGATTTGTAATGGATCTATAATCAGAAATAGTTAGATTTCATACACTCAGGTCAATAAATATTTTTGTCTACATTCTAACAAGTATAGCAAATAGAAGAAATCCTTTCAAGGAAGGTGGATTTAACAAACCTATTGTAAATCTCTTAATCGAGTGCACACTAAACAGTGTTGCTAAAGATCTTAACAGTGTAGAACTTAACCAGTCTCCACATGATACTCCTAACATGGTAGATCATCATAAGTGATCAAAATTGTAAGCCTTAATTGACCCCTTCCAATCTGCAGATAGTGAAGATTTTGTGGGTGCCATCCCCACCACAATTTTGTCTTTAACAAGGTTTTCTGCGATATCATATCTTGTGTTATGTGTCAATTATTTTCATGAATGTTTCTATGAATGTATACATGTTTGTTAAAAGTTTTGAATTGATATATCTTACACAAAGATAGTATAGAACAAATAGTTGGTTATACAATTTTTTACACCACTCCCCTCTCAGTACACACTTCCCATTATTTCCAACAATTAGTATCAGAGCCTAGTCTATTATTTGGAAAAGTATAAAGACTGAAAATAAAAGATCATACAATGGAGAAGTACAAACTTGACAAGAATATTGAGAATCAGAAGGTGGAGATACAAATTTTCTATGAGCAATACAAGGCTGCAAGAATAAAGATTAGAGAGCTACTGAATGAGAGAAAAGCTATGGCAACTCAAAACAATGAAAAATATTACCATGAGGAAGAAATACCAGAATTATTTGAGTCATCAGGATCTACAACTAGCAAGGCATTAGACACAGCTGAAGAAATCATCACAAGCTTAAATGAAGCCAATCAACATATGAAAGAGAAAGTAAAAATGCTGCAAATCGGTCAAGAGACACAGGTGATAAAAATGACTGATGTCATGAATGATGTTCGACAAGCTGAGCAAGAAAGAACATTAGCAATTGATGACAGAAGAAAGATCAGTGAAAGGTTACAAGAAAGAGAGTTAGAGATTCAAAGAATGGCAGAATATCACCATGAGATTACAAATCAGATAGTTTTGTTGAGTAATGAGGCAAACAAAATGAATACAGAACTCATTGAAAGAATAGAATCTATTTGTGAGCTAAGGGAAGAAAATGAAAAGCTGAAACAAGAAGTAAGAATTCAGAAACAACATAATGAACTTATCAAGAGAGCTAAAGAAAGCTATAAAATAATGGATGATTTTCTTGCTGGACAATGAAGAGTCAACAACAACACCAGTCTAGGTTATATTGAGAATAGAGAATCACCATACCAACCTGATCCAAAGAATGTCTATGCAAATCCAAGACCAAGAAAGCCGACATGCAATCACTATGCAAAGCAAGGCCACACATCAAATGTCTACAGGAGAAAAATAAAAGGTATTCCTAAATCCACATCTTCATTCATAGGAATTTGTTATAAATGTAACAAGAAAGGACATAAAGCATATGAATGTAAATCTGACATGAAACAAAAAAAGAAGGAAACCTATATGGATAAATACTATCCTACTTACAAAATGCATGGGCACACAACTCTTGAATGCTGGAAGAAGAAAAAGAAAGCATGGAAGCTTAAAGGTCAAGAAATTGCCTATCAACCGAAAAGAGTCGGTAACTAGTATGTTTGGGATTACAATACTTTGGTGAATTGTATAGCATGTGGAAGATTTGGTCACATAGCTGAAAACTGTATGACACAGTGGACTAAAATGTCTAGAGGCTGAACTAACCCTGAAATGGCATGTTTGCACTGTCATAAAGTTGGTCATCTCAAGAAAGACTGCAGAGACCGAGTGACAAAAACTAGCACTTTTTCCAATGGAAACACCATTGAAGACATCAGGAAGATGAGAAACAAAATGTGGAGGAAAGATACTAAAATTGATGAAGCTGGACCAAACAATGCAATTGGTGACACCTCATCCAATGGATCTACTGACATCACCACCCCAACCTAATCTTAGCAAGTATGGAACTGCATTGAACCAAGTTATATTTTGCATCAGTTCCATTATATATAGTCAATATATCAAATCAACATGATTAAAGGTGCACTATGGTATTACTTGTTATAAATCTGTGAAAAATACTTCATCAATCAATACATACCAAAATGCATCGATATACATTAAAAGCTAAAGTTGCTAGTGTAAACCAAAACCCATCAGTAATGAAGTGAATTGACAAATTGTCTTCGCCATACATTGAAATCCATCAGTAAAATCCCAAAAGGATAAGTTACTAAAGTGTTATACTGAAACCCATCGGTAAATAAAGCAAGTAATCAACATCCCCAAAATCACATTTTTACCAAAAGAGAAGTTTTTGTTTACCCTGATGACTTTGTCTTTGTACACCGAAAGGTTGTTTAGCATTAATGACTCAACTTAGGGAAACATCTATAAATAGACGATGGAAGGGTTTCATTCTTCACCTAGCGACTAGAGTGAAGCAACAAGAGAAAAAATTGATCACAAAGTGACAACATTGTAGAGCGACTCCAACTCGATCCATAAGCACTCCAAACAGAGCTCTTACCACTACAAGGTGAAAAGTAAGTTACTACATTAACCGAGAACTATGTTTTAACATTTATGGAAAGCCCTAATTTCAAGATCAATGGTAACCACATCAAGAAAAACTAAGCTTAAAAGTGTTAAGAAGAATAAGGTTAATCTTATCAAGAATTCAACCTGTGAGGAACCTCACTACAAGATCTATCCAAAGGTTGCTTCACAAACCAACAATGCTAGAGAATTCCCCCGAATAATAGCTAGGGTTTTGCTCATCAAAGATGTGCGAGTATATATACACTGCAAAATAGCAGAAATTGGAGACCTGGAAGTTGATAAAGCTTACAAGAAGCTATGTAACAGTGATGGCACTATCAAGGAAGAACACAAGCACATTGAGGTTTAAGGGATTAAAAATTCCCTATTGTTCCCTAAGGAATTAAGACCGAATGGATTCGGTTAGTACTAAGTAGGCTATATGACCAAAAGCTATGGGTGGATGAGCCTAAACTGATTACCAGGGATGTCATACACATTGTTACTAGATACCCCATAACCAACAAAGTGAAAGCACTAAAGCACCCTTATAAAGCTGAAATTTAAAAGAATACGGGAGCTACATGTGATGGAAGAGGACTAAGAGTATCCATCATCAATGATGCAGAACTAAAATTTGGAGCATGTGTCCTAGGATACAAGTTCTTTCAAGCTAGCAAGATTAACAAAATTGCATCTAGAGCCATGGATACAACTTACAAGATTATAAAAAAGGGAATTTAGTTGGATCTATCTGAACTCCTACTCAAGAATTTGGAAGAGAACATGAAGACCATAGGTAAGTGCAAGAAGTTGGGTGCGAATTTGACGGAAGTCTTTGATGACACTGTTTTTCCATTAGTACACTTAGTGAAAAACATTGACAGACTAAGCATTACCGGTAGACTACAGAGATCACCGGCGGACTACAAGTATTACCGGCAAACCTGACAGAACACAAAGGTCATAAAATGCTAAGTATAGAATTGACAAAGCATCATCGACGACTGAAAGCATCACCATTGACACAGTTTTAAGAACAAACCTGACAGGAACAGATAAGGCATACCTGATGACAAGTTCAAGAAAGGAACACCGACGACCAGGAAAACCGACCGTCTGAACCAACAGTCAGTTAGAAACCCGCAAATTGTGGATCTGATTTTTACATGACGAATAAAGCAATGTAATTCTATTTATAGAGTTTTAATTTGTTTTAAATCATAACTTGAGGGTCAAGCAAGCTTTATGTAAATGTTTTAAAGCATCCTAACGGATCTATAACATATCTAACTAAAGATCAAGGTCAAGTTGTAAACCTTGGATCTAAAGTTAACTTGCAAACGCATGAATCAAGAATTGAGCCTAAACTAGTATAAATAGATGTTCAAACTCAATTGTGAGATATGAATTCATTGTTGTTAATAGCCACGAAGAGAATCTAAGGAGTAGAAGGCAGAATTCATGCAAAGGTCAGAATCAGAACACATCAGTTGTCAAGAAGACACAGAGGCTGCCGATGAGCAAATAAATGTATTATTCAATCATGGAAGGATGATTACTTATATGTATGAAGCTTAATTAGATCTGTTATTAGCAATTTAAGATTGCATACATCATCAGATCAAAGACTTATGTAGTTGCATTCTAACAAGTGCATCACATCTAAAATGCTTTTGTAGAAGGTGGACTTAACAATTCTTTACAAATCTCTTAACAGAGTGCACACTTAATAGTGTTGCTAAAGCTTCAAATGAAGTAGATCTTAACAGGTCTCCACTTTTATACTCCTAACAGGGTAGGTCATCAGAAGTGACCAATTGTAAGCCTTAACTAACCCCTTCTTATCTACAGATAGTGAAGTCTTGTGGGTAACAATCCCCACCGCAGTTTTTTCTTCCTAACATGAGTTTTCTGCGATATCATATCTTGTGTTATGTGTTAACTATTTTCATGAATGTTTCTGCTATGGTTACATACTAAAGAATTTATGATATGATTGCATATACATAAAGAAAGATGAACAGTTAGATAAGATAATTTACAAACTGATGATTAAGGGTTAATGGGCTAACAAAGAAAAGTTTGAGGTACTGATTCACCCCTCCCCTCTCAGTACATCATCTCAATATAATTCCAACAATTGGTATCAGAGCTAAGTCTCTCTCTTGAAAAGCTTAAAGAATTTAGACAAAAGATCAGAGCAATGGAAAATTTCAGATTGGACATGACTATTGAGAATGAGCAGTTACAAATGTAAATAAACTATGACCAGTACAAGGAGGAGAAAATAAAAATAAGAACATTTCCTGATGAAAGAAAGATTATGGTAACCAGGCTGAATGAGAAAGACTATAAATAATTGGAAATAATAGATTACTTTGAAACAACATAATCATCAATGAGAAAAGCTTTAGACGCATCAGTAGAAGAAACTACAAGTCTACGAGAGGTCAATCTACATCTGACAGAGAAAATCAAGGTGCTGCAAATTGGTTAAGAGACTCAAATGGTGAAAATGATTGATGGCATGAATGATGCAAGAAAAGATGAAAATGAAAGAACACTAGCCATTGATGATAGGAGGAAAATTACAGGGAAGCTACAAGAGAAAGAATCAGAAATTCAAAGACTCACTGAGCATCACCACGAGGTCACCAACCAGATTATTCTTATGAGTCAAGAAGCAAACACACTAAATACATAACTCATTGAAAGAATACAGATCATAGGTGAGCTAAGAGAAGAGAACAAAAAATTGAAGCATGAAATCAAAGTCCAGAATCAACACAACGAATTAATCAAAAAGGCTGAGGATAGCAACAAAAGGATGGATGATTTTGTTGATGGACAAAGAAGAGTCAACAACTACACAGGATTAGGGTACAATGAGAATGGTGAATCTTCTAATCAACCAGATTAGAGGAATGCTTTCACAACACCAAGATCCAAGAAGATGTCATGCAATCACTATGGAAAACTAGGCCACACCTCAAACATCTGCAAAAGCAAAATGAAAGGTATTTCTCAAGCACAATCTACTTTTATTGGTAATTGTTATAAATGTCAAAAGAAAGGACACAAGGCACATGAGTGCAGATCCAAAGTGACAAATCCAAGGAGAAAAACCTATATGGACAAATACTTTCCTACATGCAAGATGAATGGGCACACACATAAGGAATGCTAGAAAAAGAACAAGGCATGGACACTAAAGGGAACTAATAGAAGCTAAAAACCAACAAGAGAAGGTAACTCATATGTTTGGGACTATAACACATGGGTAAACTATACAGCATGTGGAAGGTATGGTCATATTTATGCCAACTATATGAGAAAATGGACCAAAAGGTTAAGAGGTTGGACTAATCCAGGTATGGCATGCTTACACTGTCATAAGGTTGGACATGTGATAAAAGATTGCAAAGACCGACTGACAGACACAAATACACATCCCAATGGAAATACCATTGATGACATCAAAAGAATGAGAAACAAGATGTGGGTAAAAGCCAAAAATACTGAAGATGCTTGAACAAGCAATGCAAATGATGCCACCTCATCCAATAGATCTGGTGACATCACTACATCCAACTAGATTGCACAAGTATGGAACTGCATTATTACAAAGTGTACTATGCATCGGTTCCATCATATATACAGTTCATATTGTAATATTAGCATAAATAAAGATGGAATGTATTTTTATTTGCTAAACTATTGAAAAGCAACCATCAGTTATTGGGCACAATTTGTATCGGTGAATACACATAGAAAAGCTAGCATTACTTATCTAAATGTATTGGTCATTACACAAGCTAAGTGTAAACTGACGGATATTGGTGAATGTTGAATCAACAAAAGCTATCTTCACAACCTCATCGACAATCATCGGTGAAGTCTCCAAAACCACTAGCTACCTCGACACTTGGCACAAACACCAGAGATGTTATAAATGTCTTTACCGATGAAATTAGTCTTCATAAACCGATGAGTTGGTAAGCATTAATGATAACTTGGGGTACAAAGAGGTTATAAAATCCCAACGGGTAAACTCATTTTTGCACCCACGATTTTTGAGCAGAGCAGAGCAGACCAGAGCAATTTAAGAGCAGATTGAAAAGTGACCCAACATAAATCATTGTGACACAGAGCATTCATATTCATAGGCAAGGACAAAGAATCTGTAAGTTATCATACTCACTGAATGCACTATTTTTATTTACAAAAAGCCCTCAATTTCTACAAAGTGATGGCATCGACTTCTAGGGTTGAGAAAATTAAGGAAGACAAAAAGAAACCCTTCAAGCTTGTAAGAAGAGGCACATGTCCTGAGCCTAAATACAAGATACACCCTAAAATAGCTTCACAACCTGACGATTCTAGAACATTCTCTCGAATCCCACCTAGGGTTTTACTGGTAGAGGACGTAAGGTCCTACGTTCACTGCAAGATCTTAGAGATAGGATATCTAGACCTTGATAATACCTATAGGGCACTATGTGATGAAGCAAGAAAGCTCAAAGAAGAGCATAAACACTTGGAAGTAAAGGGACTCACAAATGCACTGCATTTTCCCAAGGTTTTCAAGATGGAATGGATTAAGATTGTTCTTAGCAGAGTCCACAATAAGACTCTATGGCTAAACAAGCCAAAGGAAATAACAAAGGATGTTATTCATGCGGTTACTGGTTATCCCACAATCGATAAACCATAGGATTACAAACATCTATCTCTAGCAGAAGTTGAAAAACTAACTAGTGCAAAATTAGATAAAAGAGCACTAAAGGTGAACACCATTACCGATGTAGAGCTGAAGTTTGGAGAATGTGTTGTTGGATAAAAGATATTCCAAGAAAGCTGAATGAATAGCATATCTAGCACTGCTATGAGCATAGCATACAAGATTATCAAACAAGATTATCAAACAGGGGAAGAAGATGGATCTTGTAGAGATCTTGTTACATCAATTTGAGGAGAACATGTGCACAATAAGGTCTTCAAAGACAAGATTATCATAGCATAGCATAGCATACAAGATTATCAAACAGGGGAAGAAGATGGATCTTGTAGAGATCTTGTTACATCAATTTGAGGAGAACATGTGCACAATAAGGTCTTCAAAGACAAACACTTGTAAGTTTGGTTCTCTCATAATGTGCATATTCTTTTACCTTGAAGAATACTTTCCTTCTATAGGAAAAGTCACATGGGACACAAGCAGACCCATTCCCATTCAGATAGGTGAATTTATAGAATAACTAGGGACAGATTTTGATAGTATTATGCATGAGTATTTCAAAATCTTAAAGGAAGTACTACAAGCAAGAACTATGATTCCTAAAAATGTGATAGAGGAACACTGTGAAAAAATATGTTTCATGGTAGATACTGACTTCACTTACATACAAGCAGTAGTTCCAAGAAAATCATGGCTATCAAAATTGGATTATGAAATTAAAACAGGATTAGCCAATGAGTGCATTAAGGCACTATTGAATGAACCAATAGACAACAAACAACTGAGATTTGGTACCTATGAAGAGGCAAAGAAGAAGATCAAAACAAATATTGTTGTAAAGAAGGTTGTAAAACAATCAAAAAGAATGGTAAAGAATTTGAAAAAGAACCTGAACATATCTTCTGAAGGAGAAGAAGAGGAAGAAGGTGAGGAGGAACAACAGGGTAACGAGGAAATCACCAAAGATCAACTTCCCATCGGTGATACAGTAGAGCCAAATGAATTAGAGGAAGAGAAGTCTGATTCACCATCTCCTCCTCCACTTAAAAAGTCTAGAATAAGAAGTTAAACAGCACATGATGCAATTCCTTCTCCCATGGTAAAAGGGAAGGTGTATAAGAGGAAACCTGCACCTCAAAAGGAAAAACAACCAGCTAGGGCACCTGCCAAGATGAGGAAATATGTTCAGACTGATGAGGATTTAGAGGATTGAGCAATGGATGAACCTGGCACTGTAAAACAAGCAAAGGAAAAATCAAAGGTTTCATCACCCACTGAGGACATAGATGAAATCTGTAAAAACATTTCTAAAGCTACATTTGTTGCACATCCTAAGATTAGGAAATGGTTAAGATGGGATACTGTATAATAGAATAAAATTGAAGATGCACTTACTGCTAAGATGTGCAAACACTACTATGTCCCACTACATTTCACCACCCAATACATACCACAAGAGCTATTAGATAGAGTTTCTTCTAGATTCACTTTTGCACTTCATGAGGAGAAGAGAATAAAAGAAAGAGTGCTAGTCTCTCTTATGCCTCCTAAATCAACGAGAGAAGAAATCAATGAAGTCATGGAGAAATATACAAAGAAGTTCTCCCCAAATTAAGAGCTTACAAATTTCTTCAAGGGAAGCTTATAGAGCTAGACCAAGACATTCATAATGTATGGAGTAAGATACTCAATCCTAATGAGGAGAGTAGTCATGAAAAAGAAACTTTCACTAAAACAGGTAACTCTACAGCTGAGTTAGACAGTGAAGAGGTACAAATAATAGGCCAGAAAAAGATTGATATTATAGATGAAGAATGGCCAAAGGATGATGAAAATGATCAAGTACCAGCAAGCTCCATCCACATAAACTTGGAGGATGAAGAAGTTACCAAGGAAGAATTGTCAATAAAAGGTAACTTGGATGTTGATATAAATGATGAATCATGGTTAGACAACATTGTCAATACCACTACAGGACAAGACCCGGTAGTAGATATTCAAAAAGATGAGGACATCAATGCTGCAAAGGGCAATATTGATGGACAAGACACAACTATTGACAATGCAATAGTCAATACGCTGACCAACATGAATATATTAATAGATGTTATTGATATTCAGTCTAGTTAGGATAAATCATCTAAGAAAGATGATGAGATATGCAAGGATATGGGTACAGATGAAAACAAAGTTGCATCAAACACTCCCAGGAAAACAGATACAGAAATGAAAGATGCAACCGATGATCAGAAAAATGTATCAAAAGATCAAAACATAGGGGCAGATGACAAAATAGATGATACATTGAGAAAGGTTGAAGATCAAGATAAAATTGAAGGAGTCAAGAAAGATGAAGGCACAAAACAACAAGAAGATATATCTATTGATACACCCAAGGAAAATGAGGAGACGTCTTCACCAAACTAGCCGGTTGACTCAAAATAGATACAAAAGGAAGCATCATCTTCTCGACACTCACCCACAATGTCAACCCAATCTCACGCTTTGCAGATGGTGGTACATCAATCTTCCACCCAGCCAAAGAAGAAGAAGAAGAAAATAGTAAAGAAAGACATCTTGGCTGTCACACTAGATGAAATAATCGAAGTTTCAAAATGGGATATTACCACTTTGGATAGTGATAAAATTCAAGAGTTTGGAGTGCTATGTCAGAGAAAAGCCATACAAAAGAAAATGATAGAAGAGAATAGGGAAACATTGGCACTTCACAAAGCAAAACAGATACTCCATCAACTTGTTCCTGAAGTTAAACTTGAAGAAAATGCTTCAGTAAAGGAACAAATTTCTATTCTTACCGACGCCATCACAAAGCAAGGCATTGATGTAGAGCAAGCGATGGAAGAACAAGCATAAAAGAAGTACCAACAAAAGTTAATTGACAAAATCAGCCAAGAAGTGGCATTGAACAAGGTAAAGCTCTCTGAACTCACTGATGAATTAGAGCCATTGATTGCTGAAGCAATCACCATAGTTCAAAAGATGTGCACACTTGAGAAATTTGCAAAACAAAATAGTGACAAATTAGCAGAGATAGATCATAATGTCACCACTAGTGCACATAGCCTAACCTCACATGCTGAAAGTATAAAGGAACATCATGACACGGTCATAGAGGTGAATAGGCTAAGGAAAGAAATATGGGATGCTAAAACTCAACTCAGAGGTGAGATTACCGAAATGTAGGCACACATTCTGCATAATCTTACCATTTTACAATAGCATATTTCTGATGCTAGAAATCTGATAGCAACCCCTGAGATGTCTATAGTAGATAGCATATATGACATACATGTAATAATTTCACTAGAGCACATGGCTCTAGAAATGATGAAGGAGAAATGGGAAAAGATTATGGAGGAGATCAAGTCCTCGCATTCCCAACTTTTTGAAAAGTTGTAAGTACCTTTGCCTTAGAATCAAAAAAGGAGGAAAGGAAATGTATATTGTATGTACAGAAGAAAAATAGTTATGTACAAAACATATCAAAAAGAAACAAGAAAAAGGATGTGTATATATACTTACACTTATCGGCATATACATAGGGGGAGTCATTCAAATGACTAAGGAAGGAGTATACATAGGTGTACATACTAATACACTCAGTATGTTGCAAATATCATGTTTTTGATACTAATGTCAAAGGGGGAGATTGATGAAATTATTTTTCCATTAGTACACTTAGTGAAAAACATTGACAGACTAAGCATTACCGGCAAACTACAGAGATCACCGATGGACTACAAGTATTACCGATGAACAAAAAGCATACCTGACAGAACATAAAAAATTCATAAAATGCTAAGTATAGAATTGACAAAGCATCACCGGGGACACAGTTTTTAGAACCAACCCGACAGGAACAGATAAGGCATACCTGATGACAAGTTCAAGAAAGGAACACCGACGACCAAGAAAACTGACCGTCAGAACCGACAGTCAGTTAGAAACCCGCAAATTATGGCCTGATTTTTACACGACGGATAAATCAATGTAATTCTATTTATAGAGTTTTAATTTATTTTAAATCATAACTTGAGGGTCAAGCAAGCTTTATGTAAATGTTTTAAAGCATCCTAATGGATCTAAAACATATCTAACTAAAGATCAAGGTCA
>MU227576.1:67040-87337 GCA_018584345.1 Thuja plicata | reverse complement strand
TAAATCATAACTTGAGGGTCAAGCAAGCTTTATGTAAATGTTTTAAAGCATCCTAATGGATCTAAAACATATCTAACTAAAGATCAAGGTCAAGTTGTAAACCTTGGATCTAGAGTTAACTTGCAAACGCATGAATCAAGAATTGAGCCTAAACTAGTATAAATAGATGTTCAAACACAATTGTGAGATATGAATTCATTGTTGTTGATAGCCACGAAGAGAATCTAAGGAGCAGAAGGCAGAATTCATGCAAAGGTCATAATCAGAACACATTAGTTGTCAAGAACACACAGAGGCTACCGACGAGCAGATAAAGGTTTTATTCAATCATGGAAGGATGATTACTTATATGTATGAAGCTTGATTGGATCTGTTATTAGAAATTGAAGATTGCATACATCATCAGATCAAAGACTTATGTAGTTTCATTCTAACAAGTGCATCACATCTAAAATCCTTTTGTAGAAGGTGGACTTAACATTTCTTTACAAATCTCTTAATAGAGTGCACACTTAACAGTGTTGCTAAAGCTTCAAATGAAGTAGATCTTAATAGGTCTCCACTATAATACTCCTAACAGGGTAGGTCATCATAAGTGACCAATTGTAAGCCTTAACCGGCCCCTTCTTATCTATAGATAGTGAAGTCTTGTGGGTAACAATCCCCACCGTAGTTTTTATTTCCTAACAGGATTTTTCTGCAATATCATATCTTGTGTTATGTGTTATCTATTTTCATGAATGTTTATGTTATGGTTACATACTAAATAATTTATGATATGATTGCATATACATAAAGAAAGATGAACAGTTAGATATGATAATTTACAAACTGATGATTAAGGGTTAATGGGCTAACTAAGAAAAGTTTTAGAGGTACTGATTCACCCCTCCCCTCTCAGTACATCATCTCAATATAATTCCAACAGTCTTATGGACTTGAAACAATGCCGCGTGAAACAGGCACCCGTCTTAGGCTCAGACAACCGATCCAAAATTAAAAAATGGGTGCCCATTTTTTTCAAAACGGGCACCCGTGTTTTTTCAAAACGGGTGCCTGTTTTTTAAATTTTTTTATTTTTTTAAAAATGTATTTTTCTATGTCGATTTATTATATTTAAGAAATGGGTACACATTTTTAAACATGTACCCATTTTTAAAATTTTGAATTTACAAGGCCACCCTTTGCATTGGATTTTAGTTTGGGATAGGCTTGGTGGGACCAATCCTATGCTTGGACCTCCAAAATAATGGCCAAGGCATTTGAATACCAGATTTCTGTCTTGCCATAATTTTTTTTTTGAGGGTCTTATTGATCGATTTTTTTGACAAAATGAAAACCCATTAGAGAACTTACTGTCTAGATTTCTAAAATATAAATTTTATACTGATATGATCAATTTTACTATTTTTACAATATTTATTAATCAAAAGTGGTACCTAAACTTAAAATAGTAAGGTTCACTAAAACTTTAATAACTTTTTTGTTTTTACATTTTTTTAAAAATAATTTATATGACATCAATCTACATAGAATTTCCTTGAAGATTAAAAAAAAAAAATTTAAAAAAAATGTGAATTTTTCATCAAATTATGGTGGTCGTACACTAGAGGTTTCAAAAATATATTTTATAGTCAATTAAAAATTAATTTAAAAAAATATTCAATAAAAAAAAAGCAAAAATATTCTCATCAATCTTTGGTGTCTTAGGTATCTTTCCCCAGAATGATTCACAAAAATTCATGTATGTAGGTCAAAATATGGTGGTCGTACACGTGTGTGGTATGGTCCTCAAATAGGCATTTTGAAAAAGTCATTTTTAAACATGCCTACTAAAAACACTTTATGCCATGTGGGTATTTAAATAAATTACATATTTGAAAATTTGACTTCGAGTACTACATTTTCTATTAGTGAAGTTTTTTTAGATTCAATCTCTAAGTGCCTCAAATTTTGACATAAATTGACAGCAAATTTGAAAAAAAGAGTAAACACTTTCACTTTTTGCCCAAAAAGTGGACTCAACTTCTTTCTGTCACCCCCATAAAGACTAAAAATTCAAATTCATGTAAGTTTAGTTCTCTGATTATGTGCATATTCTTTTATTTTGAATAATCTTTCCCATCTATAGGAAATGTGCAATGGGATACAACAAGACCAGTGACCATATAGATCAGTGAGTTTATAAAATCACTAGGAGATAACTTTGAGTCAGTCATGGATGAATACTTTATTGGATTCAAGGAAAGAATGCAGGAGAGAGTAAGGATCCCATAACAACTAATTAAAAAGTTCAAGACTGATAAATGTTTTATGGTAGACACTGACTATACATACATCAAGCCAGTTGTACCAAGAACAACATGGCTATCTCCACTTGACTATGAGGTGAACTTAGATCAAGCATCTAATGCAACTGACACAATAATAAATGAGCCATTAGATAAAACATAACCTAAGTTTGCAACTTATGAAGAAGCCAAAGAAAGGATCAAAACTGGCTTGGTTGTAAAGAAGATTGATAGGAAGAACGATAAGATGGCCAAGAACTTAAAGAAAAGACTATCGGTAATAGGAGAGGAAGAAACTGAAAAGATAGAAAAAATTGAGGGTCAGTCACCCGTTGGTGAAGTTGAGGAGAAAAGTGACTAAGAATCAACAGAGTTAGATACACCACTACCTTCACTAGCTAAGAATCCAAGGACTACAACAACTTCTAGGACCAGGAGTCAGACAACAAAGGCTACAAGTCCTTCACGTATCAAGAAGGATCAATTAAGAACATACTTGAGGAAACCCCCAACATAGGAAAAGGGTCCTACAAAGAGAACAAAGTTAATCAAAACTAAGGAGGACATAGAGGACACCCAGCAAGATGAGGGTGTAGAAGATAACAAGACTAAGGTTCCTGAAACTATTAATGAAATATGTGAATCTATTTATGTAAGAGGTGGCTTAAACAACACCAAGGTAAGAAGGTGGCTAACCTTAGAACCTCATCATCAGAACAAGGTTGAAGAAGAAATAATCAAGGCAATGATAAACTTTAAATATGTACCAACACAATTTGATGATAAGATGCCAACAGAACTTCAAGATAGGTTATCACCAAGATGGATATTTTCTCTACACTCTGAGAAGGATAAAAGGGAAAGAGTCCTATTTTCTCTTATGCCTCCCAAATCAACAATGGAAGAAATCAAGGAGATTATGGAGAAACATACAAGAGAATTCTCACCAAAGCTAAGAGCTTACAAATTTATACAGGGCCAACTTATAGAGCTATAAAAGGATAGTAATAAAATATGGAGTAAAATACTCAATCAACCTATTGAAGAGGCAAGCCATGAGAGACAAGTGCATGACTCTCTAGATAAAAATAGCCCGAAGAACATATTTGTAGATGACGTAGAGGATGTCACAACAGTCAAAATAGACAAAGAAGAATTGGACAACACAAGAAACAAGGATATAGAAGTTCCTGATGAGACATGGCCAGAAAATACTGTGGATGATATAGTCATTGACATTACCACTGATCCTTCAAAGGAAATTAAAAAATATGAAGATGTCATGTTACAAAGGATCAAACCGATGAACAAGACACCACAACTGATGTTTCACAAGTTCAAATACTGGGCCCACTGCCAGTATTGATTCAAATAATCAATATCATCTCACAGAAGGAGAAGACCCTCGAGCCTAATGCAAGCATACCTGAGGACAAGGGTAATGATGAGAAAAAATATGTATCTGATGAACACAAGGACACAACCGATGTTCAAAATGTCATCAATTGAGATTAAAAAGATGGGACAATACTAAGAAAGATGCACATATGACAGATGTTGATGAAGTGCAAAAGGAAAAGAATGAGAAAGTAAAGATAGTTGATACCATGCCAAAGGAAACAAAGGTGAATCTATAGAAACACCAAAGGTTGATAAGAAGACGTCCTTAGACAACCAATAGAAAAAACCTGAGCAGTAAGAAAAAGGTACAACTCCACTAAATCCATCTAGTACGACATCAGATCAAGTAGATAAATTGGCTATGGTTCTTCATACAAGTGCAACACAAAAGAAGAAGAAGAAAATAAAGAAGAACAAGTTGGAAGTCACTTTAAATGAAATCATTGAAATACCTAAGTGTGACCCAACTACACTAGAGTATGAATCACTCAAGGAGTATGGTGAGATATGTCAAAGACAAGCACTGTAGGAATAGCTCAGGAAGGAGCACAGAGACTCAATATTACTAGAGACAACTAGGGACATCTTGAATCAGATAGTACCTGATGTTGATGTTGATCATAATTCTCCAATCATTGATCAACTAGCCTCTCTCACCGAAGCCATCACAATGCAGAATGTTGATGCAAAGA
Organism: Thuja plicata; assembly: GCA_018584345.1. Lineage (NCBI taxonomy): Eukaryota > Viridiplantae > Streptophyta > Pinopsida > Cupressales > Cupressaceae > Thuja > Thuja plicata. Next base: position 82,953 of record MU227576.1, on the reverse strand, counting down.
AGGCAATAGAGGATAGAGTAGAGAAAAAGTTTCAATACAAACTTCTAGAAAAGATCAGCCAAGAAGTGGTAGAGAAAAAGGTAAAGCTTTCATAATTAGCAGATGAATTAGATCCAATTATTACTGAAGCTATTTCCTTGATTCAACAATTGTGCACTCTTGACAAATTCACTAAGGAGCACAATGACAAAATAGAAAAGTTAGGTTCTGATCTAACTACAAGTGCTAAAGGCTTAACCACCGATGACAATGCAATTAAATTGCATTATGAGAAGATAATTGAAATCAAAAGGTTAAGGAAATAACTGTGGGAAGAAGAATCACAATTTTTGGAAGAGGTCACCGAGCTCCAAGCTCAACTCTTACCAAATCTTACACTGCTTCAACAACATATCGGTTCAGCAAGGAAACATTGCCACCCCCGAGATGTCTATAGGAGACAGTATCTACGATATGCATGCAAGGAAAAAACTTGAGAACATGGTTCTAGATTACCTAAATGATAAATGGGAGAAGATGATGGAGGAAATGAAGTCCTCACACTCTCAAATTTTTGATAAGCTATAGGTATACACCTTTTTCATTACTATCAGAAAAGGAGGAAATGATATATAGAGGGGAAAAGGAAATGATATGTAGAGGGGAAAAGGAAATGATATGTATATATACAAAGCTTATAGTAAAATGGTGAAAGGGAATAGATTATAATGTACATATACTTATACTACCAGCATATGCATAGGGGGATTCATGAAATGACTAAGGTCATATACACGGTGTACATACTATAAAGTTTGTTAGTATTCTACACATATTAGTTTTTTGATACTAATGTCAAAGGGGAAGATTGATGAAATTAAGTTTTTCCATTAGTATGCAAAGAGAAAAAAAGTTCTTAGAACCATCGATTACACTACACCAAAAATTAGTTTTCCAGTTTAGACCGAAACTGCTAAGTATAAGGAAAACCGACGACATAGTTTTTGATATGTAAACCGAAAGTGCAAAATGAACATGATAAGGAGGAACCCGACAAGCTGAATATAGTGAAATGCGAGAGAACAGACAGAGAATAAATTGACAGACAGTTCAACCAAGGAACACAGACAGACAATCAAACTGACTTCAAAGCATAACCGAGCATCAGAAAATGAAAGTCAATTGAATCTTGAGAAAAGTGGATCTCACTACCACGTCAGATAAAATAGCTATGTTCTATTTATATATTTTTTATTTGTTTTAAATCTATTTCTTGAGGAACAAGAAACATTATTGTAATTTTTTTAATCAGTCTAACTGATTAAAAATAAATAAACTAGGAGATCAAGGTCAAGTTGTAAACCTTTGATCATAGAGTTAAGTTGTAATACGTGAAACTTAATTAGGTCAATCTATCTTATAAATAGCTATTGTAACCATTCAATTATGATGGATGAGATCATGAATGTAGCCCACGAGCACATCTATGGATCAGACTAAGAGTTTCAAGAAGCAGAACAACAAAATATGAATTTGGTTATAAAAAACCAGGAACCGAGGCTACCGAGCAACAAAGGTATTAATAAATCACATTAGGTGATACATTCATACATGTGATTTACAATGAATCTGTAATCAACAATATTTAGATTGCATACACTCAAGGCAATAAGTATTTTTGTCTACATTTCAACAAGTGTAGAAAATAGAAGAAATCCTTTCAAGGAAGGTGGATTTAATAATCTTATTGTAAATCTCTTAACTGAGTGTGCAATAAACAGTGTTTCTAAATATCTTAACAGAGTAGACCTTAACCAGTCTCCACATGATACTCCTAACAAGGTAGATCATCAGAAGTGATCAAAATTGTAAGCCTTAACTAGCCCCTTCCAATCTGTAGATAGTGAAGATTTTGTGGGTGCCATCTGCATCGTAGTTTTGCCTTTAACAGGGTTTTCTATGATATCATATCTTGTGTTATGTGTCAATTATTTTCATGAATGTTTCTATGAATGTATACATGTTTGTTAAAAGTTTTGAATTAATATATCTTACACAAAGATAGTATAGAATAGATGGTTGGTTATAAAATTGATTACACAATGGTTCCATTAAACAAAAAAGTAATCTATATGAAGGAGACACTTGAACCTTTTTTTAATTTTCAATCTCTTCTTATATGTGTTGTGTTTTAGCTGGTCGAATAGTCATAGGTCTCTAATAGATACAATTATTGGCTCTATGTTAAGCATTTAAAAAAGGACTTAAATAGAATGGGAATATATGAAAGGAGAGAGAAGATGAGAAGAATGATATTGGGTCTTGATAGTGCACAATACAATTGGGAGATGAGCATAATTATGGTGGATGAAAATTGTGAGATGGTAAGTAGGAGGGGAGTTGAAATGGTAGAATTAATGTACAAAGGTGAAGAGGATTGAAAGAAAAAAAAATGGACACCTACAATTATTGCTTGTAATTTATGCAGTAGGGAAGATGATTATTTAAATGCCAATGCAATGTATGGAAAATATATGTAATATGTGGTGAGCACATTAATAATAAGAGATGAAATAGTTTGAGTATAAATGAAATAAATGACATCTTTAAACTATTGAGCATGTTAGCGATTTTTCTTGCTACCTTCAATCCTAAGAGAAATATGAAGATTTAGACCATGGGAGTAAGAATATAGACTACATATTAAGCCCTATCGACATATTGAAGACTAGAAAATGTAACATAACAATTTTTGAAAGCTTTCTTCACTTTGAGCTCCACTAAACTCGAGAAGGTTTTCCTATTTCTCATATCTACACAAATAAAAAAATGCATACAAATGACACACTACAGATCTGCCAATATGGATGGTTCTCAGATATTAAGTCATGGGTATTTAATGTTACATCATTTTCAAGTATGAACCCTCTTTCTTTGTAAGTTACTAGAACAAGACCTATACTACTCCTATACTAACAATGTATAAAAATAAAAATAAATGATTATTAATATTTTTGGAAATACAATAATCCATGTGTAGACCAATGCATAACCCTAGCCATAGAGTCAAATATAAGACTTCAAATAAGATTCTATGAACAAACATAGTAAAATCAGTGGATTTATAGCTTGTCAATGCCTGATATTAAAATATCCTCCCATGTCACTATGAAATCCTTCTTACAAATACACATAATGTATTCTAAATCACTACAATTTGAATGAAGCATTTTAAACTTGTACTTGAGAGAGAACTGTGAACAAAAAACACAAATTGCAATGAAATCAGCAGAGATAAATTAAAAAATCCTTAATATATTGAGTCCATATAATGTGGTATACACCATTTAGTTATCATAGTATACATATCCTATCTATATAACCTAGAAATAATACAACTCTATTTACATCCTTAAAGCGAAAACTTCAAAACCCTTTACAATGAAAACAAAAAGAATATAAAGCAAAGAAACCAGCTCTAGATTTAATTTGATGTTGACATCTATCTTCTTCTCACAAAATCTGATTTGTTTAAAAATATTCTTTATCTCTCCCTTTAACTGCACAAATATCTTCTCTATTTTTTATTTGATCTGCTCACAAATAAAATTGATCTGAATATATCTGAAACTGAAAATAATACTAATTTCCACTTCCCCCACCCCCCCTCTTTCCAATTAAAAATATTTTCCTCTACTTTTAAATACCATTGAAAATAATTCACTTATGTATGTATCAATGAATAATATTCCATCTTTCCTTTCTCAAGCATACATTCCTCTTGAGCTTGGTGGAAGTTGTAACAACCATCCTTAGTTGCTACTAATAATTGCTACCATTTGTTTTAACTTAACATCAATCCTTAACTCAATCAACCAACCAACTTCATTTTAATTTAGTAGTGGTGATTTTTAAAATCTTTCATTCACCACATTGTGGTGACAACTCCATATCACCTTATATGCTTACAATTGATAGTGTTTATCTTCCATACTATTGACGGGGTTTTGCTGACAGGGTCCGCCAATAGTCATAAGTTGTCACCGGGTCCCGGGGATACTGGCCAACTCCACCTGCAAAGGTTATTTGGGTGAAATGAATTCCCCAGACCTTCAAGCACCTGGATATCGGGTCACGACGGTGCGGGGCTTGGTTGGGAGAAGTGACTATTTTTGAGGGGGATAGCTGGTTTCTTCAACTCATCATCTCCGGAGATTCAATAAAGTGAGGTTTCCCCTAGCATTCTACACTTAGAAAATAAAGCAAAAAAGATCATGCAGGGTTAGAAACATTTCATCTAACTATAGTCATGCTAAAATATCCAAAACATCGATAATACTCTGATAGACTACACTAAATACTGAAGAAATACATAACCATCAGCTAGCATTTTATTAGTAGTAGAAATAAAGAGGTCGTTAATCTACTTTAACATATCAGAGTAGAAGACATAAAGAACATTAAAACATGAAATACCATTAACTCAGAAGCAGGAATTCCAACAACATCATTGCCGAGAATTCTTCCTTTTTTATTAATATCCTTTCCAGCAAGCACTGGTGTGTGATACAATGGTGGCTCCAGGGGAGCATCTAACTATTGAGGACAGAACAATGGAGCATTGAGCTCTGCAACTTGGGAAAGAGAAATCACTTTGCTATTGCTATGGACAACAAAATCATCAATTTCGCCGACCCTTGGAAATGGGCCGGTCTGCCTATTTATACAACTCTCTTCTAACCCTAACCTTATTTACATCATATTTTAATAAAAATACAATATCTGGGGCCGGTACTACCTGCGCCAGCCTACAAAAGACCTAGAGATGGAATAGGTCTGTCATGTCAGAAGAATAAAACAACAATACACATCGAAAGAATCGGTCTCGAGAAGAGAGCCAGAAAGGAGAAAGAAGAAAGTAGGTCCCCTAGGGACCGAGGTTACATGCCTCATAAATGGAAAATGCGGCGCCCTGTCTCCAATGTGCCAGGTGTACATTTGAGAGGCACCTCGAGAAGACCACCCTATCAGAAAACCAACTGCCAAGCCGACGCCCCTTGATGTGGCCAACTACCTTCTGACAGTCTTTATTAACTACTTTTGAAAGTGATCGGTCGGCCCTGGGGTTTTGCTGACCGGGTCTTCCAACAGTCATAAGTTGTCACCGGGTTCCGGGGATACCGGCCAACTCCGCCTGCAAAGGTTATCCGGGTGAAATAAATTCCCCAGGCCTTCAAGCACCTGTGTGTCGGGTCATGACGGTGCGGGGCTCAATTGGGAGAAGTGACTGTTTTCGAGGGGGATAGCTAGTTTCTTCAACTCATCATCTCTGGAGATTCAATAAAGTGAGGTTTCCCCTAGCATTCTACACTTAGAAAATAAAGTGAAAAAGATCCTGCAGGGTTAGAAACATTTCATCTAATTATAGTCATGCTGAAATATCCAGAACATCGATAATACTCTGATAGACTACACTAAATACCGAAGAAATACATAACCATCAGCTAGCATTTTATCAGTAGCAGAAATAAAGAGGTCGTTAATCTACTTTAACATATCAGAGTAGAAGACATAAAGAACATTAAAATATAAAATACCATTAACTCAGAAGCAGGAATGCCAACAACATCATTGCCGAGAATTATTCCTTCTTTATTAATATCCTTTCCAGCAAGCACTGGTGCGTGATACAACGGTGGCTCCAGGGGAGCATCTAACTATTAAGGATAGAACAATGGAGCATTGAGCTTTGCAACTTGGAAAAGAGAAATCACTTTGCTATTGCTATGGACAACAAAATCATCAATTTTTCCGACCCTTGGAAACGGGTCGGTCTGCCTATTTATACAACTCTCTTCTAACCCTAACCTTATTTATATCATGTTTTAATAAAAATATAATATCTGGGGGCTGGTACTACCTACGCCACCCTACAAAAGACCTGGAGACGGAATAGGTCTGTCATGTCAAAAGAATAAGACAAGAATACACATCAGAAGAATCAATCTCGAGAAGAGAGCCAGAAAGGAGAAAAAAGAAAGTAGGTCCCCCGGGGACCGAGGTTACATGCCTCATAAATGGGAAATGCGGTGCCTTGTCTCCAATGTGCCAGGTGTACCTTTGAGTGGTGCCTCGAGAAGACCACCCTGTCAAAAAACCAACTGCCAAGCTGACACCCCTTAATGTGGCTAACTACCTTCTGACAGTCTTTATTAACTACTTTTGAAAGTGATCGGTCGGCCCCGGGGACCGGGACACGAATCACTTTAAAGAATACAAAATTTTGGATCTGGGACTCCGGGATCCAGGAACTTACGTCCCCAAAGAATAAAGAATACTCAACACTCAAGTTCTCCCTGGCCCCCGGAGAAAGCTCAAGGTTTCTTATTGTCGTTGAAGGCCTGGAGGAGGTGGGAAATGCCATCTTCATCTATATCTTTTAGGCTGGCCCTTCTGTGCTTGGCCATTTCAACTTGTTCCCCCAGGTCCAGAACATTTTATTTGAATTCATCCGCTATTCTTTCCATGTCATGACCTTTGAGTATCATGCTGGTTAATTTCGCCATCTGGGCCCCATCCATCCCCTCTTGGGATTGATACCGGGATTTCACAATCTCATCAAAACTCTCCAAAACTGAATCTTCGGGGGTATATGTATCCATGCTAAGGGTATCAGCCCCAGAATCCTTTATTACAAAAGACTTGTACAAATTAGAAGAATACTTTATGCTATTTATCTTTTCTTGCAAGGACCCTACCAGTTGCTTGGTTACCTCCAATGTCAGGTCAAGTCTGGAGTGCTGGGTTCTTACAAAATCAAATGATTCCTCACCCAGAATTCTAGATTCAGAAATTATGTCTTCTCCCAAGGTAAGGAGCTCTTCAAGCTCCGCCTTCCATGCTTGGTAATTTTTAGCCTCACTCTCCCACTGCTCAATAAGCGCTTCTTCCTGATGAATAACTTGTCGGGCTATGTATAGATCTGGGAGAGTGGACGCCAGGAAACGCCGGGTGTTTCCTATCTGCAGGGCAACCCATTCATCCACTGCTTGGGCTTTCTTTTTCATTACTCGTAGGGAATCTATGTCACTCTGCAGTAGTTCTTCTGATGCGGAGGTCTCCGGAGGAGCGGTATTGATGGGTCGGGCCAACTTAGTAAGTAACCCCACAAGGTTTGCATTCTTTTCCTTCTCAGCCTTGAACCTCTGGGCCTCTTTCTCATATCGGGCTTCCACTACCCTTTCTGCCTCCTTTAGCAAGTCTACCTCACCTTGCTTTCCCCTTTTTCCTAGGGACACCTCTGCAACATTATAATCTGCGGGGTCCACGGTTGCTTCATCGGCGTCTGGGGGAGGTGTTGCCACAATGACAACAGTTTCTCCGCCTGGCCCAGTTTGAAGAGTGAACTGTTTGGGCTTTCTTTTCCTTTGGCGGGGCCTGACCTTGGGCCATCATTTCGGCTAGGGAGAGAGGAATCACAGGAGCGGACCAAACTTTTCTTTTCCTGCTCTTTATTAGCCACTGAGGTGGTAGGAGTGGCCTTCCTTCCAGAGTTTGTTCTCCCGATTCTTTCCCAGTGTTCGGTGGCTATTTCTCCTCAGCAACGTGGACCTCATCTGTTCCTCCCCCTGCCTCAACTTCTTCTGCAGTAACATTCTCTTTAATTTTCATCTCCTCAGCCTTGCCCTGTATGTCTATCGCTGGGTCTGGACCCTGGTAGGTTTCCTTGGGGATTTCTTCTTCAATATGCTCCTCTTGTTGCCCTTCTTCTTTTGTTGGGGCTTCCTCCTCAGTTGGCACCTCTTTTGGCAGTAGGGGAGGTGTCGGGCAAAGATTTAGAGTTTGGGCCGCCGTGATCACCTGCCCGAAGATCGCTCCGAGGAGTGGCCCTTGGAACATGGTGGCTGGGGTTACAGTTATTCTCGGAGGTCTGGTTCCCCCAGCAGATGTCATTTGTTCACTTGGTTTATGTTGGTCCACTCCTAGACCTTGCATTGTTTGAGCCCCAAAGATAATTTTCAATTTTGGCTCCTTTTCCCCTGCCTGCTGCTCCTGTCCCTATGCAGGCTCTTGTTCAATATCTTCTTGTTCTACAGCCTCTTGTTCTTCCCCTGAGAATTCTGCCTCTACTTGTGTATCGTCCCCCTGTAAATTCCCAAACTCATCGGCCGCAAATACATCAAAGTCTTCTTCCAGAGGGGGACTGGCCGGGACCTCTGTGGGCTCTATTTCTTTCTCCAGTTTCGGGGAACTGGAAGAAAGGATCTCCACGTCTTGGGGGAGGGATGCCTCTGGCACTGGTACCGGCTCTGCTTTGGTCTGTTTGATGTGCTTCCTCTTCCTCCGGGTAACTAGAGGGGGTCCTGCATCTCTGATTGTCACTGCTTCCAAGGGATCCACCCCCATCACTTTGACCATTAAGGTGGCCAATGATGGGGAGGAAGGACGATGAAGTGGCCCAGTCATAAGTGGTGGGGTGGCCAACTTCGTTATCAATTGCTCCCTCATTTTTTGGGAGGCCACCACCGACTATTTTATTTGTTCTGTAATGGGGACTTCTTGCGCAGAAGGGGTTGTAGCTATTCTTTTTCCCTTATCTGCCCCCTGCAAAGAAGTCCCAGCCCCCGGGGTCATTTTGGGTACCGATGGCGGAGTTAACTTTGGCGCCGGCTGGGCTGGTCGGCGGGTACTCCTGGGGCACACCTTCTTGAAATAGGCGTGGCTTCGCTCGACCACCTCTCGAGTGAAGTCTTCAATCGTGATCTCCTCCTAGGCGGCCCAGTTTATTGGTGGGAGGGCCTTCTTATTGATCCCCTTTTCCTTGTACTGGGGATAGATGGTGGGGGCGGCGTCTGAGAAGTCTGTCAGAAACTTCTTGAGCTTCAATTTATGCATCATGCCGACCATCATTCTGATATACTGCCAGCTCTGCACATCCACATCATCTTGGAATTCTACCCAGAAATCCTCCATGTGTATGCGATGGGGCTCTGAAGCCCGGGGCATTGTCGCTATAATTCTGCCATGCGAAAAAAAATAATTCCGCGCCAGATAAAATTCTTGTAAGTTATAACTTTTTAGCTCATTATCCACCTCCTTTGTGGTGGCCAGACTCCATGTGTAGTTCCCGCAGGTGATTGGGAACGGGATGTTGGGGATCTTCTTGAGGGCAAAGAAGGCATGCACCTCCATTATTTGCCTGCAATATTCCAGCAGCATGATCTTGTCCCCACAATGTCTGGGCAACAAGTAGGGTTTCTCGGAGAAGCCGGTGACCCTAATGTATGTATGCTGCTAGAACTAAATATAGTAATGTCCATAACTATGGACTAGCTTCGTCGCCTCAGTAGACAGGCGGTATCCAGCATCCCAGGTGGGTGTAAGCAGATGGTAGTAAACAAATGCGTTGTTTACTCGGTAGAAACTAGGGAAGCTGGCCTCCCATTGAATATGTGAGAAATGGTCCCACGGTGCTTTTTGTCTCAGGCCAACCCCGAGTATGCCATTAGTAAAGAGGTCGTTGGAATGGGGCCTCTGCTGCGCCAGGGCCCAGAAAACATAAGAAGACATATAGAACTTCTTCCGGTTCAACTGCTAGAACTGGGAGTCGACATGGTTGGAAATTATTGTGGCCCAGTCAAAGAATTCTCCCTTGGTGGAGATGCCGAAGAGGAAATAGTACATCCATTTGGAAAACTCTTGGGTGGAGGGTTTTCCAAAGACCCGGGCTAATGCTATCATCCCCATTTGGATGCTCTCCTTGAATTTAGAGTGAGGAATCTCTATCTTCATTCTCTTCGGATCCCTCTTCAGGGCCTTGAGCCAGTGGGTATTCATGTACACCTGGGAAGCGTCCTCGAGTTGCGTAAACTGGGCTAGGGCATCGATCCTTGTAACCACCATAGCTCTATCAAATTATGGGATACCCAGGCCTGCCTGGAATGTGACTGGGTCGAGGGACACCAGTGGAGTGGGGTATCCTGTGGGTTTTGCAGCTGCGAGCATGACGGCCTGGACAGAAGAGTTGTAGTTGGCAGCCAGTGTTAAGATAAGCTCCGGAGATTGCACGGACCATGGGAAGCAAGCTACTCGGAGGATTCCGGAGCCCCCGACATTGATTGCTAGCTGTTCTCCAGCCTGTCGCTGGATGTGCATTATTTTCACCAAGGCTTGCATTTCTGCCCAAGTTCTGACATTGGTGTCGGTCATCAGTTTTACCTTGGACTCAATCTTTGAGCCCACAATGACATTATCCTGCACAAACTTCATGGTGAGGGGAAGCTTTTCCAGGGCATTCTCCATCTTGGATTTTACGGCTGCCCTGGTCTCTGTTGCGGTTGGTAGCTCTAGACTTTCGGGCGGAGAGGACGCAGATGCCTCAGACATGTTTGGAAGCTAAACTCCGGGAACCTGAAAGGCAAAGCAACCGTCAGAACATGTTTATCAAAGTAATCATTCTGGGGTCTGGAGAATCTCACCACCGTGGTGTTTGCCTTCCTGAAAAGTTAGTATCATGCAAAGGTAACTGAAAAGTAAAACATATCGTAAACTTAAAATATTCATTACACATCCGGGTCTGGGGAATTTTATCACACTTGGCAAAGACACAGGATAGATGGTGGTAAGAGGCCTGAGGCCCAAAGAAATGACCGTTAGTGAGGATGTGTAAAAAGACAAGTCATCAAGCCCATGTGGGCGCCACGTGCGGAGGTATTAAATGGGAGTTATGGCGATGACGGTGGAGCCAACTGTCCGAATGCACAAAAAGGGAAAGCCACTTGGCTAGGATTGATTGCACGCATGGGACATAAATGAGGTTCTGACAAACTTCATGGAGGAGAGAGAAAACTACCTATTTGAAACCGACCGAGAGTAGAGTTTCAAACAGGTGGTTTTCTACCCCGAAGCGAGCTCGGAGGAAGAAAACCAGAGACAGAGGTGACTCGACCAACTTGCCAAGCCACCTGGAAGGATATACATGGAATCGAGGGATATATACATAGAAATGAGGAGATATACAGAGGTTACATAAAGCTATACACATATATACACAAATATACAGTGCAAGACGACGCCCGCGAGAAAACCAGACGAGGAAGAAACACATATATACAACTATTTACATTATTTTACAAACAGACTACTTCTACGTAGAGGGTGGACAACCCTCTAGTAGAGCTGACCCACCAACGGGCGACAGAACTAGAAGATAACAAACCAAATGAACCAGAGAAACAAAACAAAGCCAAACAAGCCAAAAACCAAACAAAAACCAAAGAAAGCCAGAGAGCGGAAGCAAAACAGAGAAGCGGGAAAGTGGAAACACCAACCTAAGAATGCAGAAGATGGAGGAAAAGGAGGATTTATCGCAGGAGCTCTTCAACAACTCAAGTTGCCAACGGTCAAAATCACCACCATGAAGCACTTGCAATTGCCTGAGAACGACTGGAAATGTTAAGCACTGATTACCACAAACTCTCCGTAGATGCTCTGTTAATCGCTTCCTAATTCGCTCTAAGTGCTTGAAGGTTTTAATCATGGTAAATGTGAAAGTGACAGATGACATCTATTTATACCTGCGGTAAAAAGGTAATCCTCCCCCTTCTAGCAATCTCTGGACAAGAAAAACCCCCAGACTCCGGGCCCGGGGATTCCTCGCGATGATATCCTTAAGAACATTATGGAAAAGAATCCTAGAGTCTAGAATCTGGTTTCCAATGAAGGACAACCTCCGGGAATGGAGTCCCGGAGATGAAAACCAAACAAACAAAGAACCACGCTAGGTAAGAAGACCCTGGAGAAAGAAAACAAAAGGGAAAGAAGGACAAGGCAAAGCCACAAGCAAAAGCAAACAAAAGAAAAAAAGGGGGACCCAACATTTTGCACATAAAATGCAGGGACGAGGATGCAGGGCATAACAAATGGTGACTATCTAGGACAAATGCCTTAGCGCATTTGAGAACTATAGAATCTCTGGTTAGCAAAACTGGAACGAGCCGCCCACTGGAGCGTCTGACAGGCAAAGAGCAACATATCCGAGAGAATCCAACCACACAAGAGTCAGTCCGTAGTCTTTCATCAGTGGTGTCGTGTGTTCTTTGGAAGGAAATCAAGCTGATGACCTCTGGGAGGAATAGAGAAGGGGTACTAATTACATCGAACCAGTCATCAATTCGCTCACTTCCCCCGGAGGCCGGAGTTTTATCCCGCTTTTCTTCTTTTATCATTTTTTTTGTCTTTGGGCGGGGAAGGCGGTACTTCTTTCACCATTAAGCTTAAGCTTAGCTAAATTTAATGGCAGTACTTCTTTTACCTGTCCACCTATATTTAGATGCTTGAAAAGAGGTTAAAACTCTGGACCTAGAGAAAATTTCTTGAGTTTTAGACGTGGGTCAACCAATTAGTACCACCGATCTACCCCCGGTGTGTCTGATTACTTGTTTCTTATATTATTTGTGTTCACTGATGGCCAGACTCCCGGAGGCAACACCCAATGGAGATTGCTCAAAATGTGCCCTCACCCATAAAAACAACCCCGAAGACCGGGTTGACTCTACCGTGCTAAAAATAGATTTTAAAGTCCACCATGCCGTGGACATCGTACCGGAAGCCAGAGTTATGCGAAGAATTCCAATTCCTGCAAGACAGAATAAAACGCCAGGACCGAAAGAAAACTGAAAATAAAAATAAAAACAGTGAAAGAGAACTATCCCGGAGGACAGTCAGCAAGACTACTTACAAGACGGGATACCTCGCAACAAGACACCCAGAAGAGATATTTACAAGCGGAAGGCTTTACATATAATACAACTTAGGATGAACTTACCCTACTCAAAATAGTGTTTGAGAAACTTCCCATTAACGGGCAATGCGACAGGTTCCCCAGTCAAGGTGTTAAGGCAGTAAGTATTTGCCCCGCAGATTTTTGAGATTAAGTATGGTCCGAGCCAGAGCCGCTGGAATTTGGTATGCTTTCCTTTCTTCTCCCGGTCCTTGTCCCACAACAGGACCAGATCCGAAATCTGAAAAGACTTGTATTGGGCTCTTTTGTCAAACCATCATTTTACCACTGCTTGATGACGCTCAAAATGTTCAAGAGCCGCATCTCGTTGTTCTTCCATTCATACCAGATTCAAGAGCCGAGCCTCCATAATGTTGTCCCTGTTGCTAAATTCCTGCATAAACTGTAAAACTGGGATCTGTAAGTTGACTGGGAATACAAGGTTCTGACCATAAAATAGATGGAATGGGGATGTTCCCAGGGTGGCCTTAATACGAATGCGATCCGCCTAGAGGGTAAATTTCAATTTTTGGTGCCAATCCTGGGGATTATGTTCTAACAGGTGTTTGATCACTTCAAGTAGATTTTTGTTTGTTGATTCAGCAACACCATTTCCCTGGGGATAATAGTTGCTGGAGAACTTCAGAGTGATCCTTTGATTGTAGGTCCATTCAAGTAGCTGTGCCGAAGAAAACTTTGGATCATTGTCACATACTAAAGCGAAGGGTATTCAAAACCTTGTGACGATGTTTTCTTCCAAGAACTTGATAACTATGTCTGCCATGTTATTTTTACAAGGTATAGCCTTAGACCACCGAGTGCAGTAATCAGTAGTAGTAAGAATGTATCAGTGGTTGGCAAATGAATTGGGGCTGATTTCCTTGATGAAGTCGAATGCCCATTGGGCAAGTGGCCTGGCCTCGTAGACTGGTTTCAAAGGCATAGCTGGGTTACGTTCATAATGCGCTACGGTTTGGCAAGTATGGCATTTTCTAATGTGAGCATAAAAATATTTGAATACACAGGGCCAATAGTATCCGGCCTGAAGGATCTGATGGGAAATGGCATCGGCTGAGCCATGCCCGGTTCCAAACTGTCCGTGGAACTCATCAATCACTCTTTCGGCCTGATTTCTGTCGATGCACCGGAGGTACACTCCCTCATAGTTTCTGCAGTAAAGCGCAAAATTTTTTATCATGAAGTGTGTGCTTTTCATCCGTAAAGCACGGCGTTTGTGGGAAGGTAACCCCTCAGTGCATTTATTATTTAGTAGCAAGTATACCAAATCGGTATACCACGGATCTTGGCTAATGGACTCCACCGTGTAAGTCTGACATTCTATGCGGGGAGTCTCTTCTGTCATCGCTCGACTTAGTCCCTAGCCTCAGACTATCTTCATGGGTTGCATTTCTAAGTCATATTCCTAGAGGATAGCCATCCATTTCCCTCGCCTCTTGCCCAATTCACTCTGCATCAGCAGAGACTTAACAGCCTGGTTTGGGATGATAGCATGCACTTTGCTATGGAGAATATAATATCAAAATTTCTCACAGTGCGAACTAGAGCAAAGGCCTACTTTTCTAGCGATGAATACTAGACTTCGACATTCTTAAAGGGGGAGCTCATGAAAGCTATTGGTCGTTCTTCCCCTTCAATCTTTTGGGTTAGCACTGCCGCAGCACAATGCAGCGAAGCAAACGAGTAAATGTAAAATGGAAGGGAATAGTCTGGACTAGCCAGGACGGGTGCTTTCGTTATTGTCTATTTGATCTGGGCGAATGCCCGTTTTGCCTCAGGACTCCACTCAATCTTGGTATCCTTCTTCATCATCTCATTGAGCGGTTTGACTATTTCTGCGAATCTCGTAATGAACCACCGGACAAAGTTGATTTTTCTGAAGAAGGATCGCATTTCTTTTTTGCTGCCAGGCATTTGCAAGTTTAACAATGCTTCGACTCTATCAGGGTCTATGGATATACCCTTCTTAGAGATGATATGCCCGAGAAACTTCCCCTTGGTGACCCTGAATATGCACTTCTTAGGGTTGAGGGATATTCCATACCGGTGACATCTCTCATAGATCTGAGCGAGGTGGGCGAGATAATCACGCCTGTTCTGGGAAAAGATGGTCAAATCATCCATGTAGATGATTATACACCGATTCACTAGGCCCTCGAATGCAATGTCCATGGCCTTCTGAAATGTAGCCCCTGCATTGATCAGACCAAAGGGAATTCTCCTGTGCGCAAACATTCCCCACTTGGTGGTAAATGCTATTTTCTCCCTGTCTTCGTATTTGACCATGATCTGGTTGTATCCTGAGTATCCATCTAAGAAGGACATCATCTGAGATCCATTCACTATCTGCAACACCTCATCCAATGAGGGGAGAGGGTGATTATCTTTTTTAGATGCCTTGTTCAAGTTTCAGAAATCCACGCAAAGGCAGATCTCACCGTTCTTTTTCCTTACAGGGACCAGGTTGGCAACCCATGTGGTGTGCCAGATTGGGAAGATTATTTGGGCTGACAGCATTTTTTCTACCTCTTGACAAATCAGAGGCTCTATCAAGGGGTTGACTGGTATTTTCTTCTGCCAGAAGGGCTTAGCATCAGGTCTCAGGGGAATAGTATGGGTCATGATGGATGTATCATACATTTTGAAGTCTTCATATCCCCAGGCAATTACGTCGATGTATTCTCAGAGAACCGCGAGAATCTTTTCCTTTTCTTCAGGGGAGCAGGAGGTACCGATGTGAATGATCTTCTCTTCACCGGGCCGGCCGATGTTGTAACACCCCAAAATTGGTATCTTGCAACCCTAACCAATTTTGTTGCATTTATCATTCTTCTGAATCATCAAAGTCCTATTGTACTAGGCAATTCAGAGTTTTTCACTGACTCTACTCGACCTAAGTGTCAAATACAGAAAATCCTAAATCTGTATTAATCATACATCACATTTAATTCCTAAATATCTATGTGGCTAAACAAACCTTATGATCGAATTAATTTAATTAATAAAGCCCTAGCACTTTAATTAAATTAAATTCACCCTCTTTAGCTGAGACACATAAAAAAGGAATTAAATAATATTTAATTATTAAATAAATATCCTCTTTTCAAATATTTGAATTTAATATTTAGATAATTG
>MU227576.1:37296-55367 GCA_018584345.1 Thuja plicata | reverse complement strand
GGCCTCTACTGTGCCAGGGCCCAGAAAACATAAGAAGACATATAGAACTTCTTCTTCCGGTTCAACTGCTGGAACTGGGAGTCGACATGGTTGGAGATTATTGTGGCCCAGTCGAAGAATTCTCCCTTGGTAGAGATGCCAAGGAGGAAATAGTACATCCATTTGGAAGACTCTTGGGCGGAGGGTTGCTCAAAGACCCAGGCTAATTCTATCATCCCCATTTTGATGCTCTTCTTGAATTTAGAGCAGGGAATCTCTATCTTCATTCTCTTCAGGTCCCTCTTCGGGGCCTTGAGCCAGTGGGTATTCATGTACACCCGGGCAGCATCCTCCAGTTGTGTAAACTGGGCCAGGGCATCGGTCCTTGTAACCACCATAGCTCTATCAAATTGTGGGATACCCAGGCCTACCTGGAATGTGACTGAGTCGAGGGACACCAGTGGAGTGGGGTATCCTGTGGGTTCTGCAGTAGTGAGCATGATGGCCCAGACGGAAGAGTTGTAGTTGGCAGCTAGTGTTAAGATAAGCTCTGGAGATTACATGGAGCATGGGAAGCAAGCTGCCCAGAGGATTCTAGAGCCCCCGACGTTGATTGTTAGCTGGTCTCTAGCCTGTCGCTGGATGTGCATTATTTTCACCAAGGCCTGCATTTCTGCCCAAGTTCTGACATTAGTCTCGGTCATCAGTTTTACCTTAGACTCAATCTTTGAGCCCACAATGACATTATCCTGCATAAACTTCAAGGTGAGGGGAAGCTTTTCTAGGGCCTTCTCCATCTTGGATTTTACGGCTGCCCTGGTCTCTGTTGCGGTTGGTAGCTCTGGACTTCCGGGCGGAGAGGAGGCAAATGCCTCAGACATGTTTGGAAGCTGAACTCCAGGAACCTGCAAGGCAAAGTGACCGTTAGAACATGTTTATCAAAGTAATCATTCTGGGGTCCAGAGAATCTCACCACCATGGTGTTTGCCTTCCTGAAAAGTTAGTATCATGCAAAGGTAACCGAAAAGCAAAA
This sequence comes from Thuja plicata, assembly GCA_018584345.1. Taxonomy (NCBI): domain Eukaryota; kingdom Viridiplantae; phylum Streptophyta; class Pinopsida; order Cupressales; family Cupressaceae; genus Thuja; species Thuja plicata. Next base: position 54,355 of record MU227576.1, on the reverse strand, counting down.
CATATCGTAAACTTAAAATCTTCATTACACATCTGGGTCTGGGGAATTTTATCACACTTGGAAAAGACACAGGATAGATGGTGGTAAGAGTCCTAAGGCCTGGAGAAATGACTGTTAGTGAGGACATGTAAAAATCCAAGTCATCAAGCCCACGTGGGCGCCATGTGCGGAGGTATTAAATGGAAGTTATGGCGATGACGACGGAGCCAACTGTCTGAACGTGCGAAAAGGGAAAGCCACTTGGCTGGGATTGATTGCATGCATGGGACATAAATGAGGTTCTGACAGACTTCATCGAGGAGAGATAAAATTTCTTGTTTGAAACCGACCGAGAGCAGAGTTTCAAATAGGTGGTTTTCTGCCCCGAAGCGAGTTCGGGGGCAGAAAACTAGAGACAGAGGTGACTCGACCAGCTTGCCAAGCCACCCGGAAGGATATACATGGAGCTAAGGGATATATACATAGAAATGAGGAGATATATAGAGGTTACATATAGTTATACATATATATACACAAATATACAGCTCGAGACGATCCCGCAGGGAAACCAGACGAGGCAGAAACACATCTATACAGCTATTTACATTGTTTTACAAACATACTACTTTTGCACAGAGGGCGGACAACCCTCTGGCAGAGCTGACCCACCAATGGGCGGCAGAACCAGAAGACAACAAACCAAATGAAGCAGAGAAACAAAACAAAGCCAAACAAGCAAAAAACCAAACAAAAACCAAAGAAAGCCAGAGAGCGGAAGCAAAATAGAGAAGCGGGAAAGCGGAAACACCAACCTGAGAACGTAGAAGACGGAGGAAAAGGAGGATTTACCGTGGGAGCTCTGCAAAAGCTCAAATTTCCAAACGGTCAGAATCACCACCACAAAGCACTTGCAATTGCCTGAGAATGACTGAAAATGTTAAGCGCTGATTACCACAAACTCTTCGTAAATGCTCTGTTAATCGCTTTAAAATTGCTCCCTAATTCGCTCTAAGTGCTTGAAGGTTTTAATTGTGGTAAATGTGAAAGTGACAGATGACATCTATTTATACCCACGGTATAATGGTAATCCTCCCCCTTCTGGCAATCTCTGGACAAGCAAAACCCCCAGACTCTGGGCCCGGGGATTCCTCGCGATGATATCCTTAAGAACATTACGGCGGAGAATCTCGGAGTCTGAAATCTGGTTTCCAATGAAGGACAACCNGAGAACGGAGTCCCGGAGATGAAAACCAAACAAACAAAGCACCACGCCGAGGAAGAAAACCCCGGAGAAAGAAAACAAAAGGGAAAGAAGGACAAGGAAAAGCCGCAAGAAAAAGCAAACAAAAGCAAAAAAGGGGGACCCAACATTTTGCACACAAAATGCATGGACGGGGATGCAGGGCATAACACATACTTAGGTTCATCCCTAGACCCAGACCTAATCCTTGAGGGTTCACTTCTAATGACCCTGCCTACGTATCCTCTCGTGGAAAATTAGAGGCTTTGTAGTTTTCACTTAGATGGAGATCACTATCTACTCTTGATGAAATTTATGATCTCTTTAATCTTGTCTATTAGTTAAGGGATTCTGTGAACTTGGTCCAATCCCATAAAAGATATCGATTGTCATTAGGTGATACTTTCATACCCTTCATTTTTAATAATCAGTTTACCAACTTCATGCATACACATGAGGGCCGTATAAAAAAATTACAGTCATAGTCATTATCTTGAGCATAAGTTTCATTTATGATGGACTAGCTCATACACATCAGAAGTACACAAGCTAACTAGATTTCCATACATCACATAGATAGAAAGTAGCTCTAACATATATCACAATAAGAATAGTGATTGAATCATAAATGAATCACAAGAGAATTTAGTTATGGGCTCAAATAAGTGTCATGAATAACATAGTGACTGGATCCTGTAGGCATCACAAAGAATATGATAACTGGCTCATAATTAATGGCTAACCATCCCTTGTCCATAGTGCATCCTAGAGAAAAGGTATGTTGGTGTATTGCACTTTACATTGTGGTTCCCATTCCCTTCCTTTGTCTTTTGCACCAATGGATACATGGGAAGAGGTTTTGGAGCATCTCATACTACATCAAGGGTCCATTCTCAACCCAATAGGAAAAGTAGTCAATTTACACATCAAACTAAACCAAAAGTCATACAATGAGGTTGGTCAAATTATCACCTACCTATTCATAATTAGAATTTCTCTTTTTTGCAGTCCATTAGACAACTAAGCAATGAGGACATCCCTCGCTGGCATGAAATTCGTCCCCAAACCCACATGCTCTTGGTGAAATTAGTCCAATTCCCTAGATCAACGCGGGTATCCCTTTCCTACATGCAACTGGCAGTAACTATCCACTAGATAGGGGATACGACTGACAGTCTACCGGTATAGTAAACTCCTTGACTACTATTAATATTGAGTGGATAAACTTATCTTAAGTGGGTCACAGGATTTATCCTTCGGTGATCACCTCGAATAGAGAGGACTAGTCTACATGGATGAATACTTACCTCTACCTATGCCCTCGTAGGGTCCTAACTCCATCTGTAGCTGTAAAAATCAATGAATGTACTTGGCTTATCATTATAACTAGACTTAGTGAGGTTCCTTATTCAGAATAAGTAGATCACAACTGAACAATCGAGGAGTACCTACACAATTCTTATAAGTCTAGGATTAAATATTTTGAACACAACTTCTTAATTCCCATGCATTATGCCCTCAACTCCATGTGTAACAGTAAGTAGATAGCAACTATAAAATAGTCAACCCAATCCATTCCCTTATATTTCTATTAAAAGCACATTATGTATAACATATAACATAATAGGTTTTATTAACACTTTCATAACCACTATTATTAATTTTGGTCTCAACTAAAGCTGATTGTATAGGAAAGGTTAAACAAGGAATAATGCCAATCTCTAGAGTTATCCCCCCTAAAGTCTCCCTTGTGAACCAGTGCAAACTCCATATTGCAGATATGTATTAGAAAGTCATACATTGTGAGGGCTTTCCCAAAGTCATCTTCATATTTGCTACAGTTGATATTGCGTTACCACTGTTAAAAACGCAAGTTTTTCACAATTCCTTTAACACAAGAATGACCATTGACACATCATTTGACATCACCCCTCAATGTGGCATTCAATCTACGTCCATCACATTGAAAGAAACAAAGGTTGTTTTATAGTTCATGATAGTAACCATATGTATTTGGTTCTACATATCAAACTAAGCATACATACTCTACCCCAATAGAATTTGAACATTGAAGAAAGTAAAAAAAATCATGTGCCCATGATGGTGTAGATCCACATGCGAACAATCAATGATATTTGGCCTTTCACCTGCCAAATGCATTTGATTCACGTTTTTCATTGCATTTTCGTATGTTCACTCTGTGTAGATAATAAAATCACTGCATTCCATGAAATGAGGCAAAGTCTAAATAGAAAACTAAAATGTTATGCTATGGGTCCATATAACATCTATTGTACCTGTCGATCGTGCACTGTCAGTCAGTTTTTGTAGTACCATCTACCACTAACAATCAATAAAGTTGGATATATTTTTAAAATTTTTTTTCTTAACAAATACAGTTTGGGACTATTAACATAAGTTTTATTATTAATGAATACTTTTTAAAAAAAAATTATTTGTTTTTACATATATTAAATAAAAAAGTTATTAAAGTATTATTAATTTATAATATTATATAATTAATTTAAATTTTTAAATAATTATATTAATATTTATAATTAATAATTGGAAGTTTGAAAAAAAATTACGTTTAGTTTTTTCAATATAAATGGATTTTTATTTTAGATTTAATTATTAAATTGTTTTTCTTACAATTTTGAAACTTAAATTTACAAATTTATTTTAAAACTAAATATGTTATGTGCAATTTTCATGACATGAGTATGGAGGATAACATTATTATAAATAATTAGTACACTATATTTTCAATATTTTGATACTTTATGATTATGGATGTTCTTAGGACATATAGTTCAATGTTTTGCTACTTAAAAAAATTAAACTGCAATATTGTTTTCATCCTCTTTGATATGTATTTGTATTTGAATTTGAACAACAAAGACAAATTGTTCGTTTGAAGTTGAACAACTTCAAATATAAATACATATCTTTTTTTTTCAATTTAAATTTTAATATTTTATATATGCATATTTTATATGAATAAATATAAGGGGATTATTTTTCTACTAATTTTTATTTCATTTTAATTTGTAATGGATGTTTTTAGGTTTGATGGCCTATTTACATATTTGCTAGTAAAAATATGAACTAAATTCATAATTCTACAAAACATCATATAAATAAACATAGCCACCATTACAATAAGAAATACTATTTTGATTTTAAATTGTCAAATTTAAATGTCATAATAAATAGTATTGTACAATATCCACAATCAACATCAAATGGATTATTAAAACATTTTATAGTTTTCTTTTCCCTTCTTTATATTTATTTTGCTTGTTTGAAAGAAACAAGTTGGAAAGAACATACACTAATTTGTCTTCAAAATTGGTTGAGTATTTATTTTAGTTACATCATGTAGATAAATTAGCAATCTAATGAAACAAAATTATCAATTTAGAATTATAAAATTTGAAATATGTTATATTTTAAAAATAACATAGAAACTTAACTATCATAAAAATTTGACGCAAATTGTAATTTGCAATCTTTGATGACTGTCATATCATAAATTATAAATTCTAATAAATGTTGTGTAGAAAAAAACACTCAATTGTTTTCAACTACCTGTTACTCCTAGTTTTCAGGACAAGGATGGTAGAAGTCACAGACAAGGATGACAGAAGGGACGTGATGTATGTGGCTCAATAGTTGAATTTATAAGCAAAATAGTTATTCAAACCACCAAACAAAAAGCTATAGTAAAATATCAAAGAGGATGGAAACAATATTGCAGTTTAAATTTTTCAAGCAACACAATATTGAACTATATGCCCTAAGAACGTCCATAATCATAAAGTATCAAAATATTGAAAATATAGTATACTAATTATTTATAATAGTGTTATCCTCCATACTCATGTCATGAAAATTGCACATAACATATTTAGTTTTAAAATAAATTTATAAATTTAAATTTCAAAATTGTAAGAAAAATAATTTAACAATTTAATAATTAAATCTAAAATAAAAATCCATTTATATTGAAAAAACTAAACGCAATTTTTTTTAACTTACAATTATTAATTATAAATATTATAATATAATTATTTAAAAATTTAAATTAATTATATAATATTAAAATAATAATATGAATTAATAATACTTTAATGACTTTTTTATTTAATATATGTATTTATACAAATATAAATTTTTGAAAAAAATAGTCATTAATAATTTGCCCCTCATGAGAAATGGACTAGGATGTTCCAATTTTTCAAAAAAATACAATATGTCAAAAATTTGATCAAGGCTTGGAATGTTAATGTTTTTAAAAACATTTTTGATCAAAAATCAAAATTGGAAAAGGATTTGGCTGAAATTAACCAACATATTATAACCAATGGGTTAGATCCTCAATCTTTCAAGAATCAGAAACTCCTTCAGGCTGACTGGGCTGAACTTTGTGCTAGAGAAGAAGAGTATTGGAGACAGAAGTCTCATGAGCTTTGGTTTCAATTAGGTGATCAGAACACCAAGTTTTTACATGCCTTAGCTAAGCATTATAAAGCTGCTAAGTCAATTTTTTCTATTAAAGATGAGTATGGAAATGTATTTTCTGACATTGAGAATATCAAACATCAAGGAGTTAGGTTTTTCTCAAACCTGTTATCTCCTCCTCCGTCCCCTCAACTTGATGACAATAGGTTAAATGATCTTCTTAATGTAATCCCCCATTTTTTCACAGCCCAGGATAATCTTATTTTGATGGCTCCTTTTACCCTTTCAGAAATTAAACCTGTCATCTTTTCAATGTCTCCTGACAAAGCTCCTGGTCTGGATGGTTTACAGGGCTTCTTTTTCAAAAAGCTTGGGAAGTTATATGTTTTGACCTCTTGGCAGTTTTAGAGGAATCTAGGAAGAATTTAGCCATGTTAAAATGCTTCAATACTTCTAATCTTGTCCTTATTCCTAAAATTAGTGACCCTCAGACCTTTGCTGATTTTCATCCCATATCTCCTTGTAACACCATTTATAAAATCATCTCTAAAGCCATTTACTTATGACTGCAACATATTATCCCAAGAATTATTTCTCTTGAACAAGGTGGTTTTGTTCCTCATAGGGAAACTACAAATGGGGCTATTCTAGCTCATGAAACCCTTCATTCTATTAACTCTCATTCCATTCCTTCATTTTTCATTAAGCTCGATATGATGAAGGCTTACAATAGGTTAAATTGGTCATTTCTCTTAAAGGTCCTAAAATTTGGTTTTTCTAAGAAATGGTGCAAGTGGATTAAGGCCTATATTTCTAGAGCCCATTTCTCTATTTTAATCAATGGCTCATCAGTTAGCTTTTTTCCTTCAACCCAAGGTGTTAGGAAAGGCGATCCCTTATCCTCTTTTCTTTTCATAATTATGGCTGAGGCTTTGAGTCATGCCATTAATGCATATCATTCTGCTAGGTTGTGGCTTGGTGTTCCTATCCTTGATACCTCTATTTTAGTCACACATTCTTTATTTGCTGATGAAACACTCCTCTTTGATAAGGCTTCCCTTTCGGAGGCTAAGCAAGTTAAAAAAGTTTTGGACCTCTATTCTTCAGCCTCACGTCAAAGAATAAATGCTTAGAAATCTAGTGTACCTCTTTAACACAGACCCGTTGATAGCTAAAAAAATTGTTAATATCTTAGGTTTCTATCTGGATGAACTTCCTTCCACTTATCTAGGAGTTCCTTTCTTCACAGGAACAAATAAAGCAATTTATTGGAAATCAATTGTTAGTCGTATTAAAGCCAGGGTTCTCGCTCAGAAAGCAAGGTGGCTCTCACTCTCTGGTAGAATTCTAATAATCAAAACTATTCTCTCAGCCATTCCTAATTATTACTTTTCAGTGTTGCAAGCCCCAAAGTAAGATCTCAATCAAATTGATAAACTAATCTGGGAGTTCCTTTGGATAGCCAACATGTTAGGAGAAAGGAAAATCCCACTCATTTCATACACACATATGTCATCCTCCTTATCTATTGGTGGTGTGGGTCTCCATAATTTGACATCTCATAATTTGGCCTTTGGTGGTAAGCTGGTTGAAAAATTATTTTCTCAACCTAACACTAAGTCGTGTCATTTAATGCAAGGAAAATACCTTGATAATTTAGACCCTTCTAGAATTATTTATGTTCTTGATCCTCCAAAAGGCTCAGCCATCTGGAACTTTATGATAAAAGCTAGACATATTATTACCTCTTCTGTGTCTTGGGAAGTCCATAATGCTGAGTCAGTCAATTTCTGGCTTGATTCATGGAATGGTTTACCTCTATTGTATAGTCTTCAGCCTTTCTTACATATCTTGGAAGTGGCTTCTTTGCATTGGGGTCCTAAACTAGTCAAATATATATCTGTAGTTTAAAATCATTCTGGATTAGACATATGGAATTATTTCTTTCTCCTTATTGATCCTCAAGTTTCCATCTTAGCTAACCAATTTCTCTCTACACAATCTATTATCTTTTCTAGGGCCTCTGATCATCTTTTTTGAGTTCCATCCCTGGAGGTAGCTACACAGTTAAATTGGGATATGAGATGATTCAATCTTGTCAAAATAACAAGTTAAAGCAGAGGGCCTTTCTTTTTTGTTGACATAATTCAGTTTTACCTAAGGCAGGTTGTTTCTCCTAGCTTGTCCTAAGGAATCGCGTCCTCACAAGTGAAAGACTATTTAAACTCAACATTGCTAATGTATTTTAATATATATTGTGTAATTAGGCTCAAGAGTCCACTGATCACCTTTTCCTCAATTGGCCCTTTGCCCAAAAATGTTGGCTTTTTGTTTTGGAGAAGTTGGACTTTCGCATGCCTCTCCCATTGTCTGTATGGGACCGCTTTCAATCTTGGCTAGTATTGTTTCCTAAATCTATGTTTTCTTGCATTTGGATTTTTTCCCCATCCTTGATCTCGTGGTTTATTTGGTGGGAGAGGACTAAACAGATCTTTCACAACTGTACCTCTTCCCTTGACACTGTTCTCAATAAGCTCAACCATTCTATTGTTGAGGTTACTAATGCCTATACCTGTAAGTTTAAGGGGAATTGGGGCTTCTCCTCTTGGGATGGTATCACCTCTAACAAATGGAAGGGTTTTATGTTTCCTTCCCTTCCTTTCCCCTTCTTCCCTAAAGATAGGTTGCAATCTAGACCATCAATTAAATGGTCTCCTCCTCAAATTGGTTTCCTTAAACTAAATTTTGATGGTTCTTCAAAGGGAAATTTAGGTAAGTCTTGGGTTGGTTTTGTCTTTCATGACTGCCATGCTTCTGTTATTCACTTTGAGGCTCGCCCTGTCCCACCAAGAACAAATAATTTGGCGGAAGCCTATGCTTTGTTGCATGGTCTTTCTGCTGCTAGGAATCTGAATGTCAAACTCCTTCATGTTGAAGGTGAATCTTTGGTGATTATTAATGCATGTATAAAGAGATGCTCTTTTTCAAGGCACATCTAGTATGTTTTATCCCATATTTGGTCCCTTCTTGATTCATTCTTGGATTTTTTTCTTAACCCACACCTTTAGAGAAGGTAATTCTTTCACAAATTTTCTCGCTAATCTAGGTGTTGATGATATTCATCTCTCTTATCCCTCCACTTTAGTATCCTCGGCTTCCCATCCTACTATCTTTAATTTGATTCATATTGAGTCTGTCTAATCTTTATTTCTTCCCCCCACTTGAATCTCTATTTAATATTGAGGATTTTTCTTGTAGTATGAGATCTTTGTTCTATGGATTCTTCATTTTTTCACCAATTATTCCACTGTGTGTATTCTCTCCCTTTGAACTGATCATTTTGTGTCCCAATTACTATGTGGTAGGATAGCCCCATTTTGTCATTTCTTTGATTGTCTTTTGATGGCGCTTGGTTTTCATTAATTACTCTCACATGTGTACTCTCTCAGATGAATTCTTTCATTCTCAGGCTGACAGATTGTGGTGCTCCCTATTTTTATCCTCTCCTTCACAGTTTGGTTGTGGGGTCTTCGTTCCATGATATTTTTTGTGCCCTGTTTATGGTTTTTCTCTTCTTGGCTAACATCTTGATGTAGGTTCTTGGAACTATACTCTTTTTCTTGTGATATTGTGTGTTTTTCATGTCAGTTGGTTAATGCATTTTCAGTTTCTATATGAAGATGTATATCCTCTTCTTCTTCTCGGTGGGCTTTTTGTGACTTCTTTTCTCCAAGATGGATTTCTGCTCCAGTTTTGGTTTCATCATTCATTCCACATGTATATTTGCACAATATGATTGTGTTGTAAAGTTGTAAATGGATGTTGGGTATTCTTATTGTAATTGGCCCTATAATTGGATGTGGGTTCCGGATGTAATTAGGACAAATGTAGATGTACATTTCCATTTTGTATTGGGGTTTTATTATGTATAGCTGTAATCAGGTCTATTTATGGCCGTGGGGCTTTGGGTAGTCTAGGTTCTATTTAGATGCCCATTTGTCCATTTTTTGTATTATGATGGGTTATGAATGGAGTTTTCTTTCCTGTTTCTTTCTCTGGGAGCCCTTTTTGAACATGTTGTTTAATTTTAATTTATATAAAGTTTTTCCAAAAAAAATAATAATAATTAAACTTATGCTAATAGTCCCAAACTATATTTGTTAAGAAAAAAATTTTTAAAAATATATCCAACTTTATTGATTGTCAGTGGCAGATGGTACTACAAAAATTGACTGATAGTGCATAATCGATAGGTACAGTGGATGGTATATGGAACCATAGCATAAAATTTTAGTTTTCTATTTAGACATTGCCTCATTTCATGGAATGTAGTTATTTCATTGTCTGCATAGAGTGAACATACGAAAATGCAGTAAAAAATGAGAATCAAATGCATTTGGCAGGTGAAAGGCCAAATGTCATTGATTGTTCGCATGTGGATCTACGCCATCATGGGAACATGATTTTTTTTACTTTATTCAATGTTCAAATTCTATTGGTGTAGAGTATGTATGCTTTGTTTGATATGTAGAACCAAATACATATGGTTAGTATCATGAACTATAAAATAACCTTTCTTTCTTTCAATGTGATGGGCGCAGATTGAATGCCACATTGAGGGGTGATGTCAAATGATGCCACATTGAGGGGAGATGTCAAAAAATTTAAAAAATATATCTTGAAGACTATAGATGAGTCATGGCACCCTTTGCCATTTTTACCAAAGGGGGAAGGAATCTATGTGAAAATCCCTACTATTTTGAGAGATTTGTGTTGAGGATATTGAGAAGATTGTATTGAGAGAGAATAATTTTGGGTTGATGTATATGGATTTTCCCATATGTTTCCATCCATGCCAAAGGGGGAGATTTTTGGATTATATCAATTTTGGTTACTAATCATGATGTTCATATTCATGTTTTGTCATTGATGTCAACATATATTTATGTGGAGAGGACAGACTGGCTACTTGACTGGAAGAAGTGTACGAACACTGTACGAATGATTCAAAATGATCGAAGTTGGGTTTATATAGAAGGATGTGTTTTGACCTTATTCCTAAGGTCGGTTGGCTTTATGTTGCATATTGTGGATGTTATAGATAATTTGGTGGAAACTGGTTTTCTGGATTGTAACTGTGATTCTGGACAGAGCAGGTCTCTATGTTTCAGGTATATCTTTCTGGCGAAGATATTTCAAATGATGCAAGGTTAATGGTGGACAGCTGACATATGTTGGAGTAATGGGTTGATTTTGATTTTTTTTTGGTTACTGGTGACATTAGTTGTGGCATGTATTTTGAAGGAGATCTATTTGTTGGCTAACTTTAGACATGTAGCGTGTAATATGAATTGTGAGCATAGATTGAGTATTTGAAAGAATAATTGATGGATTTTAAATGATGTTTACTTTTTATAGGTACCATGTGTATCTTAGCAAGGGGTCAAATAATTATTTTTATATTGGAAAGCCTTAATCAGCCGACCTAATAAATTATTTGTATATTAGGAAAGCTTAACTGACCGACCTAATGAATTATTGTAAGAGGGTATATATGAGTGATCTTTTCTTTTGAAAATATGTGACAAAGAAAGAGATTGGAGAAGAAGTGAAAGTTTCTAGATGTAGAGCAGAGTTTATGAGAACAATACTTCATTGGAATTGACCAAGCAAAGACAGTTGCTATTAGACAGTTCACTGGATTGTGTAATTGCTTTATACACTTGTTCAGATTGTGAATCCTTGAGGGTGGATTTAACCTTCTTTGAGAAGTGTGCCTTGGAAATGGGCCTACTATTTCTTTTGACTCCTAATAGGGTTTGTCTCCTAACAAGGACTGTGTACTATAATATTTTAATACACTCCTAATAGGGCTAAATCTTTTAACATGGATACTATACTCTCAATACATCATTTTGTGGGTGTTAATTCCCACCGTGGTTTTACCTTTAACAAGGTTTCCTCGACAACAAATATTGTGTTATGGTGTTTTCATTTACTATGTTATCATTTAAATTTGTAGATTTGATTTATAAAGTTCAAAATTTAATAATCTATACTAGAACTAATTCACCCCCCCCTCTCAGTTGTCTTGTGGACTGTTATTCCTAACAATTGGTATCAGAGCTTGTCATCCTTAGAGAGAAATTTTAACAATGTGAGGTGATCTTGAAGATGACTTACTATAGGAAAGATAGTCTGAATTTTGATCCTAAAAATGTTGATAGTTGGCAGAACAAGATGAGAACACATATGTTGTGTCTGGGAATTGATTACTGGATGATCACAAAGAAGAATGAAAAGATAGTGACTGAGCATGAATTAGAGAAGTCTACGAAGATCAGAAGAAATTATTTACATGTAATATGATTGCAAGGGAATCTTTGATCAGTGCACTTTCAGAAGGTGAATTCATAGATGTGAAGGACTTAGATTCTGCACATGAGATTTGGTCAAGATTGGAAGCATTGTATATTGGAGAAAATTTTACTAAGAAGGAAAAGCTACAAAATTGGAAGACAAAAATGGAATCACTGAAGATGAGAGAAGATGAGAACATCAGAGCATATGGACAGAGAATTACTAAAATGGTTACTAGTATTAGAAACTTTGGAGGTACGTACAGTGAGGAAGAAGTAATTGCGAAGATACTCAAATCTTTGACACCTACATATAGAAATAAAGTACAAGCTATAGAGGAGATCATATCTTTGACACCAAAATTCACTAGAGAGATGTTGATTAGAAACCTAACTACATTTGAGGCCGCAGAATTGGGAGACACTTTACCTAAAGTTGAGTCAACATTCAAGGCGACTATGCACAAGAACATAAAAGTCTTACCTGGAAATGAAAGCACAAGAAATAGTTATTTAAGAGAAGAACTTGGAGCCTATGTTGATGAATGATAACAAATACAGAAAGAAGAAAGGAAGCTAGATGAAGTTGTGGCACTGATTTCTAGAAGAGAAAAGAGAGGTAAGGGTAAATTTGAAGGCAAATTACCTTTGAAATATTTTTCATGTAACAAGATTAGTCATTTTGCATCTAGATGTCCTACAAGAATTCCAAAGCACAAACCTAAAATTTTCAAGTCTAAGTATTCAAAGTAGAAGGAATGTTATTATGCTAGTGAGGGTATATTTGATGATGAGGATGGTGACTATGATGAAATTGGATTTATTTCTATTAAGGATGATGAACCTATGCATGAAGAAAAAGCCTTAGTATCCCGTGTTGAAAAAAAAATTGAATGGGTTATAGATAGTGGTTGTTCACATCATATGACAGGAGATAAAAACAAGTTTGTAAGTTTGAAAAGACATGATGGTGGTGTTATTAGATTTTGTGACAATACTCCTAAACTTATTGTTGGAGTTGGATCTATTTACTTGGATGGAAAGACTAACAATGACAATCTATTACTTGTTGATGGACTTAAGCATAATTTGTTGAGTGTTGGACAACTAGTGGACAAGGGTTATCAATTGAATTTCATTAATGGGAAATGTTCTATCAAGAGTAAAATAGGAGACTTGATAGTGTATGGTACTAAATCTAGAGGTAATATATTTGAATTGAATACATCTGAAGCTTCTTGTTTTATTGTGATGGTTGATGACAGCCGGTTATGGAAAGAAGATTTTGTCATGTTAACTTTGATAACATTGCGAAGGAAAGTACAACTAATGCAGTAAGAGATTTACCTAACATTGTGAATCCATCTAACACTATGTGTAGAGAATGTGTTATGGGGAAATAGACTAGAAGCACTTTCAAGAGAAGAGCATATTTAATATAAGGGAAGTTGGATCTGGTGCATACAGATTTGTGTGTTCCTACAAGAACAAGATCATACTATGGTGAAAGGTACTTTATACTCTTTGTTGATGACTTTTCTAGAATGATGTGGGTACATACTTAAGATAGAAATCTAAAGCATTTGACAAGTTCAAGTTATTTAAAGAAAAAGTTGAGAATGAATCTGGCCTGAAGATAAAGTATTTGAGATTAGACAGAGGTGGTGAGTTTACATTAGAATTGTTTAATTCATATTGTGAAGAGCATGGAATATACAAACAGACATCAGCTCCTAGAACTCCACAAAAGAATGGGATAGCAGAGTGAAGAAACCAAACTATATTAAATGTTGCTACAACTAAGTTGCTAGAAGGAAATATGTCACATGTTCACTGGAGAGAAGAAGTTGGCACTGCTGTGTACACCTTGAATAGAATTCAGATCTGAGAAGGTACAAGTAAAACACCCTATGAATTATGGTTTGATCATACACCTATTGTAAAATATTTTATAATATTTGGTAGTAAATGTTATATCAAGAGAGGTGATGAAATAGGCAAGTTTGATGCTAGAAGTGATGAAGGAATCTTTCTTGGTTATTCCACTAAGAGGAAAGCATATACATGTTTCAATATGAGATTGAGAAAGTTGATTGAAAGCGCCAATGTGAGGATAGATGAAAAGTTTCAAATTTAGGAAAAGATATATGATTATGGTCAGATAACAGAAAAAAAAGAGGTTATTGCTGAACCTAAAGAACCTTTGATGATCGAGAATCAGATTGAAGAAGAAGAACAGACTGAAGCTACAGAGACATTGAAAACACCAAGGTATTTTAAGAGGAACCATCCTCAAGATCAAATTATTGGTGATGCAAACAAAGGGATGATGACAAGATCTAAAGGTAGAGATGAAATTTGTTTGATTTCTCAAGTTGAACCAAAGACTACTGATGAAGCATGTAGAGATGAATCTTGGACTAAAGCTATGAAAGAAGAACTTGATCAGATAAAGAAAAACAATACTTGGGAACTTGTTCCAAGACCTAACAATAAAAATGTGATTGGTACTAAATGGGTTTTAAGAAACAAAATGGATGAGGAAGGAATAGTGGAAAGAAAAAAGGCAAGACTGGTATGTAAAGGCTATTCACAACAAGAAGGCATAGAATATAAAGAAACATTTGCTCATGTTGCTAGATTGGAAGCTGTTAGATTATTTCTTGCTTATACTGCACATAAAGACTTTGAAGTTTATCAGATGGATGTGAAGTCAACATTCCTAAATGGTGATCAAGAAGAAGAAGTGTACATTGAGAAACCTAATGGGTTTCCTTTGAAAGATGATGAAAACATAGTTTGCATACTGAAGATGACACTGTATGGACTGAAACAAGAACCAAGGGCATGGTATGCAAGACTAGACAAATATCTACTTCGTCTTGGTTTTAGAAAAGGTAATGCAGACAGTAATTTATATTTGAGAACTGATGAAGATGGAATCTTAATTATAGAAGTTTTTGTTGATGATATCATTTTTTGAGGCAATGATAAAATGAGTAAAAAGTTTGCTAAATAAATGGAGAATGAGTTTGAAATGTCAATGATTGGGGAGATGAAATTTTTTCTTGGTTTGGAAATTAATCAGAGTAAGAAAGGCATTTTTATATCTCAGACCAAGTATCTTAAGGAAATACTGAAAAAGTTTGGAATGGAAGATTGTAAACCTGTTGGGACACCTATGGTGACTGGACACAGATTGACAAACAATGATGAAACTCAAAGTGTTGCACATACCAAGTAAAGATTGATGATTGGAGGTCTACAATATCTAACTCACACTATGCCAGATATTACCAATGTAGTTGGAATTATGGCTAGATATCAGTCAGATCCTAAAGAGACAGAATTTGTTGCTGTAAAAAGAATTTTCAGATATTTGAAAGGAACAATAGAATATGGATTGTGGTATGAAAAATTACAAGATTTTACTTTACAAGCTTATACTGATGCTGATTGGGCAGGTAATGTAGATGACAGAAAAAGCACTAGTGGTGGTGCATTTTTCCTTGGGAAAAGGATGGTTTCTTGGTTGAGTAAGAAGCAAAATTGTATTGCTCAATCTACTGCTGAGTCAGAGTATGTTGCTACTGCAATAAACTGTACACAAGTTATTTTGATGAAACAAATGTTGAAGGACATTGGAATAATTTTCAAAGTACTAGTGGTTATCCATTGTGATAACACTAGCACAGTGAACATGTCAAAGAATCCTGTGATGCATTCAAAGACAAAGCGTATTTCCATTAAGTATCATTTCTTGAGAGAGAAGGTAGCAGACAAAGAGATTAAACTGGAGCATATTAGCACAAAGGAACAAATAAAAAATATATTTACTAAACCTTTGCCAAAATATTCTTTTGAATATCTCAGAGGCATGCTTGGGGTGATGTCCCCTCCTAGTGGTAATTAAAAGATGCAAATGTGCATCAGTGCAGTGGATCTCAGAGCTATATCATTCTCTGGACTTGATGTATGGACATACTCCTTAGGGGGAGTGATCGTAGGAGAATACTATGGAGTAAATTTGGGTGATCTTGCACCTGGTTGATGGAAATGAAGATTTTTTTAAAAAAAGTTACACCTTACAGAAGACTACAGATGAGTTATGGCACCCTTTTCCATTGCTACCAAACGGGGAAGGGATTTATGTGAAAATCCCTACTGTTTTGAGAGATTTGTGTTGAGGATATTGAGAAAATTGTATTGAGAGAGAATACTTTTGGGTTGATGTCTATGGATTTTACCATATTTTTCCATCCATGCCAAAGGGGGAGATCATTGGATGATATTAGTTTTGGTTACTGATCATGTTGTTGATATTCCTATTTTGTCACTGATGTCAACATATATTTCTGTGGAGAGGACAGACTGGATACTTGACTGGAAGAAGTGTACAAGTAATGTATGGATGATTCAGAATGATCAAAGTTCGATTTATATAGAAGGATGTGTGTTGACCTTATTCCTAAGGTCGCTTGGCTTTATGTTGCATGCTATGGATGCTACAGATGATTTAGTGGAAACTGGTTTCTAGATTCTAATTGTGATTCTAGACAGAGCATGTCTCTATGTTTTAGGTATATCTTTCTGACGAAGATATTTCATATGATGCGAGCTTACTAGTGGACATCCGACATATGTTGGATTAATGGGTTGAGTTTGATTATTTTTTGGTTACTGGTGATGTCAGTTGTGGCGTGTATTCTGAAGGAGGCCTATTTGCTGGCCAACTTCAGACATGTAGCATGTAATATGAATTATGAGCATGGATTGTGGATTTGAAAGGATAATTGATGGATTATAAATGATGTTTACTTGTTATAGGTACCGTGTGTATCTTAGCAAGGGGTCAGATATTTATTTGTATATTGGAAATCCATAATCGGCTGACCTAATTAATTATTTATGTATTAGGAAAGCTTAAATAGATGACCTAATGAATTATTGTAAGAGGGTATATATGAGTGATCTTTTCTTTTGAAAAGATGTGATAGAGAAAGAGATTGGAGAAGAA
>MU227575.1:1009675-1030425 GCA_018584345.1 Thuja plicata | reverse complement strand
ATATATAATGTAAAGTCTTTATTTTGTATTTTGAGTTAGGAACTTATATGTTTATTCCTCTATAAAATGTAATATGTGATATATTATCGGTATAGCCAATCATAGTAAAAATGACTGGAGTAGTGGTTTGTTGCTCAGACTTAGTTACTTTTTTAGTCTACTTTAGTCTATCAACTCTTTTGTTAATTTAGTTGTATAAACTATCTTAATATAAACATTGGACACATGGCGAAGCAGTGCAGATTGAGGAAAAATCAAGCGACCGCAAGGTATGAAAATGTGACATATTTCAAATGTAATAATCAAGGTCATATTACTAGGTATTAAAGATTCAATAATGATAATATGAATATGAGAGGTTTGGTTGGAAGAAACAATGTGCAAGATAATGATAAAGGAAAAAAGATTGATGTTGAGGAAGTCATAAAGTAGATGAGAGAGACATGGGTAACTAAAATAAATTCAAAAGGTAATGGAGGGTACTCACCTACCTCTAGTGTGGAAAATTCATCTAGAAAATAAATTAGGTCATGAACCCAAGGGGGAGTTTTCATGAAAAAATCTTACCTTACCCCTAAATTAGAATGATCGATGGAAGCAATCGATGTAGTCAGATGAGGAAATGAGTGTAGAGCATGTTCTAATCATTCACAAGAATTTTTACAGAAGTTTTGAGGATTTAGTGAAATATTTTCTACTCTCTAATCTAAGACAATATGAATTTAGGGTTTAGCACATTAATTACTTTTCAATTTTTAGTTATGCAAAGTTATGAAAAGGCATTTCTTATTTTCATTTCACACCTAGAAAATTGAAGAAAGAGATAGAAAACCATTTGAAGGCAATTTCAAGATGATTAAAGGAAAATTACAATATTTTCATGATCAACCCTAATATGTCATAAAATCTATTTTTCTTGGTGCAAGTCTATTATTTAGAGTTGAAATCATGGATATGCCCCATGTATTCAATTTTATCAAGTGTCCAAGACCTATTTTCAAGAAACATACTTACAAATCTATGGAAGATGACCCAGATAGTGAATTTTCATCGATTCCCTATGGTGTTTTGCATGTAGAGGACATTAGAGCTTATATTCACTATAATTTGGAGGAATTGGGTGACATTGCAATCTCTGAGCAATACAAGAAGCTATATGTCGATTCAGTACTGAAGGATGAATATGAGATTCTAGCGGAGAAGAAAATCTCTCAATTTATGGATATCCCAAAATTTGATGTGCCATAATGGATTCGATAAGTGTTGAGACAAATGCATGATCAACTCATGTGGCTTGATAAGCCTTATAAGATTACCAAGGAGGTTTTGGAGGCATTTACAAGATTTTGCGCCATCGGTGAGGTACCTGCCATGAAGTCCATTAAGAAAAATGTGGTCACTAACCTGATTGTTCTCACTGGGATAAGTGAGCAATGATAGTTAATAAAATTCTATAGCCTAATGTCAAATTTGCATCTATGGTTTTGGGATACAAGGTGTAATATATAAATTATGGATGGTCTCCTAAATAGAGTTTGTATAATAGAGATTTGTATATAAAAGAGACTTATGTCATATTCAACCATTTACATTTAATTTATAATTGATAGGGGATATAGATTTGGAAATGAAAGAAAAGATTAATGGAGTAAAATACCTACCTCACATCATAGCATATCTGAAAATACCATTTTTCTGAGGCCTTTGTTGATTTTATGGAAAATCTAAGACCGTATCTGGAATAGAAATACAGAAACAAGCAAAACCTAGAAATCTTTTACCATTCTGACACAGATCCAATTTGCACCCTCAAGTCAATGTCACCATTGACCCAAAATTTCTGATTCTGACCTAGGGCAGAATCGACCTAAAAAGTCTCTGACATGAAATCTATTTTTGGATCTTGGAAGTTTTCCGAAAAGGGTATCCAAATCTGCGCTCTGATCCACTGTTTCTAAACAAGTAACTCCTGAAACAACACTTGCAAATATCTAAAAAAGAGGGGTTTTGGGGTGGCTATATAGGGTTTTGCCTTAGTTAAACCCCCATTTTTGTGATCTCCACCTCCACAAATAACCGAATATAGTAGAATGTATGTGTGTGTGTTTCTTTTGGAAAGAGCTTCAAATGTGTAATGTCAATATCTAATCCTCTAGATTAAAACCCTAACATGAATAGAAAATGAGAAAGCAATGCATAGATTTGAATATGATAAAGAAAGCATGTCAAGAACCCAAGGCTAAAGTATTCCTACCAAACTCACAATCCGTATTTTTTATCCCATGATAGTATCTTTTGAATGCTTGAATGTTGAAAATGGTGGATCCAAGAAGAAGAAAGGAAGGAAGAACTCTCTCTTGCTCAGAAGAAGATCCACAATGGCTTGTCCACAAAAATGCTTGTATATATCATTGTATCTTCATATCTTGTACTTTTATATCATCCTCTTTCTTTCTTGCATCATCATCATGTCATAATCATAATTGCATCATGTCATCTTATGATTTTCTCTCATGTACAAATGAAGGCAAAAGAGAGTGTTTATATAGAGATCTCAATATAGACCTCCTAGGGCAATGCAAGGGACCCAAATTCAAATTTCACCTTGAATTATGGTCCAATTACAATCACCAACCAAGGAGGGGATGTATTAATCCAAATATCGGGTAAAACACCTCTGCATCTGGACCTGGGGACCTATTTTAAGTTTTAGAACCCCGATAAGCTCTAGATTTGAAAGCGGGGACACCTCCTGACAGAGGTCAAGGTCGACCTCGACCTTGACCTAGGTCAAGGATGACCTGGACCTTGACCTAGGTCAAGGTCTACCTTGATTCTGACCTAGGTTAGAATAGACCTCAACCCAGACCTGAGGTTTCAGGCTGATCTCCTTGGGAAATTTGCAGGATTTCTAGGTCAACCGGGGACCCAGGAAGGTGAGAAAACACATCAGAATGCCGGATAGAGGCACACAGGCCAAAGAATGGGTATGATGAAGATTTAGGATAGCCAATAAATAGGTTCTACCTAAAAATGGAGCCATATAGAGGGAGATTAAGGAGGACCCAAAGGATCCTAACCTTAATTTCACCTAACCTTAATTTCACCTAGAAATGCAGAATCAAGTGCATATGCATCCTAAATGAAATCTAATATGAAAATGTACTAAATGAGGGTGATAAAACTATCAAAATGGAAGTGATTCCATTTTAAGATGATACACAAGGTATTTCACTCCAGCAAGGAGAACTCAATCTCAAGCACTATTATTTGCATCTCTTACCAAATGGTGAAGGAAGATGCAGAGTATGATATTTGCGAAGAATTGAGAGGTCAGTTACTGGAGAACTTGGAAAAGGTCAAGAAGGATAAGAAGAAAACATTTAATTATGGATCCTTCTTGGTATTTATTTTCTTCAATTTCTTAAATTTCTTTCCAGGCATTGGTAATATTCAGTGGAATAGGGACAAGCCTGTTGCTATTCGGATTAGAGATTTTTACAACATGCTTGATAGTCAAAATTGTAGGACTACTCTGTGGGTTTATTTTAAGAGTTTTCAAGAATCAATGCATTTGAGATATATAATTACACCAGAAATTGTTGATAAATATAAGGACAATATATACTTCATGGTTGAAACTAACGACTATTAGATGGAAGCAACAAAATCTAGGACCTCATGGGTAATGCGGTGGATTATTCACTTCTTGAAGTATATGCAGAAGACATTTTGAAGAAGCTTGTGGATTTGAATGAGAAAAGGTTTGCGAATAACAAAGAAAAGAGCCTTGAAGTACATCTAGTGGTGAACAAATCTACAAGGGATCATAAAGCCAGAAAATAAGTTGATAAAATGGGTGAAAGAATGGGTTTCACAAAAGAAAAGATGGAAGAAGATAGGAAATTTTTTGAAGAGGAAGAGAGAAAGAAGGCAGAAGAAGAAAATCCTATTGATGTTGATGTTGATACACCTCCTACTTACATATCCTTTACACCATTATCTAGAGGAAGAAAAAAAAAGAGTTCAGTTATGACTTCAGTCAGTACTGCAAAGAAGAAGCATATTCTTACTATAAAGAAGACACCTAAGGCCCCTATACCAAAGGATACAACATATAGGGCGATGAAAAAAAAATCTTCTAGTAAGAGAGTCAAGGCAAAGAGAAAAAGAGTGTACAAAAGAACTAAGGAAGATGACAAAAGTGAAGAAAATAATTCAGATGATAGAGTTAACAAGTTGAGAGAAAAAGGAGCTACAAAAGATAAAGTGACTAAGGCACAATAATATGAAGAGGAGCCTACAATAAAGAAGCCTATGATTGACATAGGTAAGCCACACTTTATTGTTGATGATGTAATTAAGAGGATAACAATGCATGGAATTTTGGTTCAGTTGAAAAGGTACTATAATAGATATGATGAACAAGAGAAGAGGAAACTTGAGGATGTTGTTGTTGCTTACTTGAAAAAATTTAATAGAGCACTGATTGAAATTAAAGGTGAAATTCCTAAAGATTTGTATGATATTTGGAAGCTAGAAGATTAACAACACTTGAGAAAGATAAGAGAATAAGAATGAGAGTACTGGTGAATATTTTCCCATTAATTGCTACTGGGGAAGTTAATAGAATTATTGAATTGGAAAAGAAGGATTTTAGGAGAAAAACTAGGACAAACAAAATCATGATTGAGAATACTGATGAGATTACGGAGGATACTAAGAAGGTGCTTAAAAGATTTTATTAGCCAATCAATTTAATTTTGTAAATGATGGTGTTGAAGTCACACATGATAATTTTATTTAGGAACCTTTAGACAACTTGGATACTTGTTTTGAAGTTACTAATGATGAACCTTATGTGTATATTTTTGGTGTACTAGTGAATTTTTTCAATTCAGTCTAGGACTGATGATGTGGGATAGATTTATGATATTCCAATTACCCTTACAAGTGAATACCATGTAATAGGAGAGGAGATTAATTATGCAGAGAAAGTGAGCGATGAAAAAGACAAGGAAGAGGACATAATTGCAAATGAAAAGATTTCTGAACAAAAATATGTGAAAATAGAAGCAAGAGACATTGTGAAGGCAGTGAAAGAATTTATTGAGGAGTATAATTTTGACATAGATGATATGCTGATTATTCAAGGTCCTATTCAGTTGGACACATTCAACCCTATGCAGATGACGAGGCTTCTTCAGTGGCTCATGCCAAAGAAAAAAAAAACATATTTTGAAGACTCGCATGAAAGACAATGAACTTTTAGTGCTTGCATCAGATGTGTTAGGGAAGATCATGCCGAACTATGCCCGAGATCAAAATGATTCTTTATCAAGTCATCTTGAAGGATTACTAAATTCTATTAGTTACCATTTTCATTCTTTGGATAACTCAACTTTGGTTAAGGTGCAAAATAAGTTTGATAAAAGGGGATATGATCGGTTGATTTATTCAATTGCACAAGATATGATATATCTGAGAGTAGGTATTCAATGGTTGAAAGATGCTCAAACTGAAGGTGGAAAAAACTTTATAGCATGTATTGATTAGCCTAAGTGTGTTTCTAATATTGAGAAGATCATAAGGGAGAATGAAGATAAGTTGGGTGAGTTGTCTAGATCATAAGATCCCTTGACAACCTCAGCTTCTAGTCATGCAATACAAGTTGCATCATTGAATGAAAAAAATTAGGACATTGATTGTAGAGAAGGAAAATATGAAAGGGAGGATTAATGAACTTCAAATTAAGATCACATTGAAGATGGATATCTTGTTCAATGGCCTAAATGAGGCAGAGGCAACTTATTCTCATCCTGGTGCATGAGACTTTGTAGTTGCAGAGAACCTTGCATATGTCATTTGTGGGAAGATTCAGGTAATTAAGAGTATAAATAAGAGTTGGGATAATTATTTTGGTGCTCTAAGGAACACTTTTTCATATGTACTCAAAATTTTGTAAGTATATATTGCATACTTATGTATAGGCGGTGATATGTAGGATTTTGGTAGATCAATTTTGTTGTGATTCCCAACCTTTTCCATTGACATCAAGGGAGAGAGATTGAAGTTAAAAATGGATTACCATATTAGGGGGAGCATAGGTGAGTATGAGATCTTTTGGTGAGCAGTTGGAGTTTGGCATCTTAATTTTGACACCTAGTCATTTTTCACTAAGTATTGCCATCAATGCCAAAGGGGGAGATTGTTGGAAAGAGACACTGCTCTTGATGGCTTGTATATTGTCATTGATGGAAACTATACATTTTTATCATGGTCACTTTTTATATTTTGGAGTTACCGAAGGATTGGATACAAAATTGACTAAGTATGGCTGAATAGGTACAGTATACAGATTTTGGTATATGGTTTAGTACAGGAAGGTATAATGGATTTTTGGGATGTGAACCTAGGAGGAGCTTCCATAAGACACAGTATACCTTATTCTATGTTTGAATTAGTTGGGGATATCAGATAATCAAGTTATGATGCTTTGTGTAGCGGTTTCCTGACTGTAAATGAAGAGCAATGATATAGTTCGATGGATCGTTAAGCGATCCTATCAGATCGAGTAATTGATTAGTTTATCAGCTTAATTTGGTAGATCTAACATGGTAGATGAGATCCATGGAATTTTTTGAGGTTATCATAACATTTTGATGGAGGATTTGGCCGACACTTCACATAGTATACTTTATGCTTTGGAGGCCAACTAGTGAAGATATTATCTTTAGAAATTGATATATAAGATCAAGTTTTTATGGTGACTTGATATAGAGATGGTGAGATATGTTTTATTTATATGATGTATATGTGAAGGGTCTGTAATATGAGGTTCAATTGACAATTGAGAAAAGATTTTGTATTGAGCTTGCATGGAACTGTATTGACATATGTGATGTTATCGTCTAGCTCATCATTCTAGTTTGTAGTCCAAATCCATTTTTAAAGTAGTGAGCTTTTGTAAGGGTTGTAGCCCTCTTTTTTAATTGATTAGTGAGCTCTAGGTAGTAAGCTTAAATGTATGTGAATTCCCCTTTTGTAACAAACCTTTAACAAGGCACTTTATTCTACAGAGTAAATACTTGTGGGTATCATCCCCATCGCGGTTTTTCCCTTAACTAGGTTTCCATGATAAAAACATGATGTCATAATGGTGTGGATGTATGTTTTGTATTTTATTTTATTTCTACTTATTGGTTTTGGTTTATTTTTATGGAATCTGATCAATAAAGTTAAAAATAACAAAACACTGATTCACCCCCCCTCTCAGTGTCCCTTAATTCTAGCAATATTTATATTCAACATTATTTATGATGGTACTTCATAGTTTATTAATTGATATTTTTTATATTTAAAGCACCAAAACTAGGGTGTTGTCCTTTTAATACAATAGTCCTGGGGTGGCAGTCAACACATTATCTTTTTCAACACATTAACCAAACATAAAAAACAATCAAACTAACTTTAAAAAAACAAAAATTGGCCAATATATGTGGTCAAAGTAACCACTACTAACACTAACAACATCTACGAAACTAATCAAAATAGTCAAGAGTCTTTAAACATGGACACGTAGGAATATACTAGAATAAACTACTAGTGCAATAGATAATAGTACCAATAATAAAAATAGAGTTTAAAACAAGGCCACATGGGCCACTAATGTAAACAAAGAAAAAAAGAAAAAGGAACCAAGTCCCTAGGCATCCTTCTGCTTGCATGGATTGTTGAACATCCTCATCGCCCAACCCTATTTAAGGAACTTGTAAAGCTCCTTGTAATTTCCATCCCCATTGTCCTCCATGTCGAGCGTGTTCTTCTACAGTAGGCATAAGGTGGTGGTCGAGCTATGCTTAATTTTTAATGAAAAATAAGAGATGTCATGTAGCCTCCTATCTATTTTAGCAATTATTTTCTTGATTTTTCTCAACTCCTACATAGTGGCCTCATATTCACCACATTCTACATCGAGAGGAGTAGTGCCCTTACCAGTAATAGGTGACTTAATATTTTCCTCAAGCACCAAATTTTGGGTGAGGTTCAGGGATTTAGTTTTGAGACTTTTGGAGAGATGGGAAGAGTTACTAGCCGTCACAAAGAAGACCTCCCTCTCAGCATATTTTTCCTCTTTTTTATTATTTTTTCTCTCCCCTCCTTTGTTAGATTCCAAATCCTCTTTTAGATTTTTCTCTTTTTTCACAGGCTTGGTGGCCAGTATTGTGGACTGATAGGGGTTGTTGGTTTCCTCATTATCTTCAATGTCAAAATCAATCTCTTGGATGGTAATTTTAGCCTTTTTAGTGGCCTTAGCCTTCAATTTAGGAGGAGGGACATTATTTTCTTCTCCTTTGACTTATCTTTAGTAGCAGTATTGGGAGGGGTATGAGGAGAACCATGGAAGGCTTTTAGAGTAGGGTTCTTAAGGAATTTTGTCTTGCTTAGGTAGAGAGTATCCATGATGCTATTAGATGGGGGGTAGAAGATATAGGGGCATCCTAGAATGTAATAAGCCTAGAGGAAGAAAGAGAAAGGTGAAAGTGGTAAAGCCTGAGAGTAAGACCTTGGTGTAGGAGTGTTGTCTTTGAAAGGAAACTAAGTGTACAAAAAATAGTTCCTTGCGCTAAACTCCTGAGAAGAGGATCATGCAAATTCAGATACTAGGCTCTGATGCCTTGAACCCCACACATTGCAGAAGAGTGTACAATACTCAACATGATCATTTTCCACATTTCTTGCATGTCTTCACCCATTATCGAATCTTTCACAATTAGCTCTTACAAATATTAATGACCGTCATAGGAATCCGTCATAACCGTTTCAGTCATGATTACCTTACACATTTTCCAAAGTGCCGACATTTGGAAAATAACCTCTACCATAGAAAGGGATGCCTAGATCCACCTAGACCAAGTTTGATCATCCTTGTCATCTTCCAAGTGGAGTGAAAACACAACATGTTCACTCAACTAAATGACAGAACGGATATCAAACTTAAATACATTATTTAAAAACAATTAATTACAAAAAAAATAATATCAAATGTAAGGAAATATACAAGGTTGACACACCTTTTTCCTAACAGTCTTCTTTCCCTGGTTCTTTCTCTCAAAAATTCCTTGACAGAGTTCTCTAAAGAGTGGAGAAGAAGTAACGCAAAAGAAATGTCATTATGGTTTCTGAAGTGATTCAAGAAAGGCATGTGATAAAAATAAAAAAGTCCAAATATACCCTCAATAGTAAAATACTTAATAACTAGATCAAACACACTTGGTCCCACGGTTCTAGTATTTGTTCACAGTCGTAACCACCACGCAGCTTAACAGGGTTTTTACCATCTCAAAAAAATTAATTTAGGGTTTCAACATCTAAGACCCTGCTGGTTTTCTTCCATTTTATCCTTACCATAGAGAGACCAATAGCTTTGGCTATAACCTCCTCATTGATTTCAAAAGAAATCCCACCCATCTATACTCTTCTATTAGCCCATGAAGACGCATATTGTATATAGAGAGATTTTTATCATGTCCTGTCAAATTCTCAATAAACTGGGCCACACTCCCTTCCTTACAAATATGCCAAACTATAGCATTACTCTTGATTTCATCAGGTTTATTAGGCTCAATGCACACTTTGTCTCCTCCCATGGCATCACAATCAAGAGCAGGAAGTTTTCTGATATGCAGAGACCCCAAATTGAACCGATAATGAAAAAAGACTCTCAAACCCATTATAAATGAGGGTAATCAGTGCAATCATAATTTTTCATGCCACCCTTTGCATCCTTCTCCAACATGACTTCCCCCATGTGTGAACAATTTGTCACCATTACAGAAATAAAAGGCATATGGATTTTGAATAGATTTTGTTATCTTATAAAATCCTTCAATCCAATATTAAAATAAAGGATTCTTTCACAAAAAAGGGTTCCATTAGTACTAATATGATCAATAGTAGGCCATGTCTATCCACCATAGGAGGATGAGGGGACATGTTGGCATCGTAAGTACGCAATGTCAAGCCTTGTCATGAAATTCAAATTTTGAAAAGAGAACGAATAACTTTTCAAAGAGCTTGTATCTCTGATATTTTTTTAGAGCACGACCAAAATACTCTACAAAAGACCATAAGAAAACAATTTATTAACTTACATTATGAATCATTTTAAAGGTTTTACCCTTCCTTAATAGGAACTTCATGTTAGAGGGTAAACATCGTTCCTCCCTCCAACATCTTAATCCTTCAATATATCGCCAATGTATATGTGCTATCACTTGAAATAAGACTTGAATGTATAAAACGTAAATAAAAATTATGCATATATTGGAGTTGATTTGTTTATTATTATTTTTGTGTGGTAAATGTGTATTAAATTTAATTTGTGGGATAAATAGGGTCCTTGGACCTTATAAGTACTTTCCATAGGTTGACACTTGTTTGTTTTATGTGATTCTAAATGGACAACAAATATTTTTATTACGGTATTACAAAGACAAATAATTACATCATGTGACACTTTTTAACATAGATTTATATAGAAGACTTCTTAATATCAAATTTACTCCCATCATTGAGATGACATCAAGATGATAAAATAAAATACAAATTGTATAATCATTCTATTCGAGTGACCATACAAGTAATCAAAGATATTTATTTAATTTATGTATAATACTATATAATAATATGAACTAACATGTATCTTTAAAAAATCTACATTCCTAGATATATTTCAATTTGTTTAAATTCTTCTTAGTTTCATTTCAAAAAATATTTTATTTACTAAAAATATAATATCATTATTTTTTATTTTTTATTTTTTATATCGGTAAAAGGGCCAGGCCCATAGCTTTTAATTAATTCAAAGTGCAAATTTAACAATAGACTCCATTCTCTGCGGGCACTGGTAGGAAAGAATGGAGAAGAAAACCTCCAGTCTTGCCCGGGACCCTGGGTCCAGAATATAATACAAAAATAATGAGGGCATACCCTCATTTACAGAGTTCATGAAGGCATTCCTTCAAAAAATACAATCAAAATGTCTCATATCCAAGATCCAATTCCCTATTTGATACCTAATCTATATTTAGCCACAGGGTTGGCTAGTTACAATTGGAGACTTTTTCTTTGACTTTAGGCCTTCCTTGTACCTTTGGTGATGCTTCCTTTTCCTGCAACCACAATAACTAGGAAACCTCTGATGCTATGAAAAATATTATAAAGCACATATTCTAACAGTTTTAGTTTCTGATTCGAAAATGGAAACCCTATCAATGAAATGAAAATCCCAATTTGTTCCGATTTAAATGAAAATACTACATAAAGCTAATTATCTTCCTGATTAAAACCTATAGCCATTGTCTGCCTCCTGTGTATGGCCACTAATGATTTTCTTAAGGCTATTATTAAACATTTCCTACCTCATCGGCTAAGGGAAAAGGGGAGGGTGTTAGAGTAATAATCATCATTTCCTGCAAGATCTAGAAAGAGCAATACCTTAATTGAATCCTCCATCCTCTTCTATCTCAAAATGGACATGGGTGAGAGAAGATTGGTAAGTCAGGGTTTTAATCTTTATCTAAAATGAATTAAACATGACCCTTGTATAGATGAAACATAGGGTAGCATCTCCCTATACCTATCAATACTGTTTGGGATAGGATTTTTCTTAGTTAAGAGGTCTAGTGAAATATTGTTTCTTAGAATGATTTTAACTCTTTCTATTTATTCATAAAACAAGGCATGAGTTTGTTGCTAAAAACATATAAATGGAATTTATGTTTAAATAGAGATGTTAACATTATGAGCTCACCATATTAGATAAAGGGTGAGACAGTGAACTGGGTAGCCACAAGAGGGTAGCTCCGAACTTCATAGTGTGGGAACTAGGCTATAAGATATTTAAACATACTATGTAAATTGAGTACTTTACTGGGGATTTTTAATCTAGGGAAGAACTGAAACAAATCTGTCAAATTAAAAAATTAAAGTGTCTCATACATGTTAAAGTATATCTAAACTAACTCTTAGATGGCTTTAATAACACAACTGCAATTAATATTAAAAAACAAATGGAACAGAGAATGTACACACCCCAAACCATTTTTATTCATTCATCGATAGCGAATCGTATTCCACATTGTAGTGTCTTCTAGGAAATGGAATATCAATATTAGTGTTGAGTTCTAAATCTGTTTCCCAGTTTCCAACCTGATCTTCCAGAATGAAGGAGTCAATCCAGTCTGCTCCTTCTGGGAGTTTTACATGAAAGAAGTTATATAGGAAGTTTAAGTTTCTTTTGCTGGTAGGAGTCCAAGCCACAAAGAGCTACAAATCATCAATTTGTAACATTGGGAAAGCTGATACGGGCCGGCCGCCTACCATTGATATATCATAAAAGCATGGTTTTTTGATAGTTAAATCCTCCCTAATGTTAGCCAAGACTTTATCTAAATCACCCAGGTAGGAGATTTTGAACAATCTTCTGCATAAAATCCCCAGGGGGAGTTTGTTGGTGCCGGCTTGAAGGGCCGAAGCTAAGAACAGAGCAGGAATATCAGAGTCTACTCGGTGCTTATCTAGGTTATTGAGGCATTCTCCGCCTAAGATTCTAAGGACCGCCCTGATAACCAGATTATGAGATGAAAGTGACACATTTTTAATCCTCGTCCCTGTAATTGGAGTATTGAAGGCAATTTGGATCTTCAGGCCTCTAAGTTTAATGGGCATTTCCATTCTGGTTTATAAAACTGAGGAGCCCACTATCCTAAGACAGCCCTGCAAGGTTTAATATAGGGTGATTCTGAAGATAGTTTGGGACATGCAAAGAGGAATCGACAATTGTCCATCTTCTTTAGTTTGGAGGTTTAAGGGATAATAAGGAGATGATAATCAAGATAACTTCATCTTTAAACATTTCTACTTGAATAGATTTTATATGTGATGAGAGAGTAAAGAAGAATTCCCCCTTATTCCCTAAGCTACCTTTATCGATTAAACACCGATAGTATCTAAAAATGTTTAATATGAATTACCTTGGCAAACAAGGTTAAATACCTATCTCTATATCATTTCATGAACATTTGGATGAATACATATTAATAAAGCTATTCCTATGTACCAAAGTGAAGGAATATGTTTTCCATTAGATAATTTAATGTTGTTGTCATATATTTATATATATCTACATATATTTGTAGATATGTGTGTGTGTGTGTGTGTGTGTGAATATATCTATAAATATATGCATAATACTATATATGAATACACACACACACACACACACAGATATATATATAATATTATGCATATATTTATAGATATATTCATACACACACACACATTTATATGTATAAGTCAATATATATGGATGTTCTATCGATATATATTTATGAGTATATATATGGATATGTATATATTAATGTAAAACTGTTATAAGTAGAAAATGTGTTTTATCCATAATGGGGAGGATATATACATAATAATATGTATCTATGGTTATATATACATATGGGAGGTATAATATGAAGCTCAGCGAATAGTAAAAAGTTGTTGCTACAATCTATTAAATATAACAATGTTACCGGAGTAGATGGAAAGGAATATCTTAATGTTGCTTCTAGGGTTTAACTATCTTTTCCTAGCAATGTCTTGCTTTCTTTTAAACATCTTCCCGACTTCCATTTGCCCACTATCCATATAAATCATAATAGAGTGTTGTAAAACACCTCTATATCATTAAGGAGAAGCTATCCTCGAATTGCAATCTACAAATTTTATTTAACAAGAATTTGAATTTCAGAGGAGAAGGATTTATCTAAAGACAGTATGAAATTCACAAAGTTATGTATATGAACAGACTTAATCATCATAACAAAGTATAATGTCTGGTACTTGCTAATATTAATCCATAATTTCAAAGCTATATACTTAGGCTAAACCTAGATGGAATAGAGTATCTTATTGCTTCTTCTAGGGTTTAACTTCTTTTTTCTAATAATGTCTTATCTTCTTTAAACATCATCCCTGCATCCATTTGCCGCTATTCATTTATGAATAGCAGTAGAATGTTTAAAACACCCATCTATATTGAGGAGAGGCTATCATAGTCTAAAAAATTTATTTTAACATAACATAATATTCCAGAGGAGAAAGATTTATCTAAAGATAGTAGGAAATTCACAAAATTATATGTATGAAAACCTTAACCATCATAACAGAGTATAATGTCTGGTGCTTACTAATATTAATTCATGATTATGAAGTGATATTCTTAAGCTAAACTGCTACTATAACTTGTCTTCATCCTAACTATAATAAACAAAACAAGATTATCTAGAGCTACTATGTGTTGCCACCCTTAAGGCTAACCCCTTTCCTATTCTAGCCATTATGGAGTAAATCACAACTCCATTCCCCCTCAGTCTTTTTAATAATGACGATAGCCACTTCTTCATCCTCCTGAGCTTTCAACATTTTTGAGCACTTCTTCATAGAGGGGGTGACGATGCGGAAGTTCTCCAATTCCATACTATCCAGCCTTTCTGGGATGTCGAAGCCTTCGTCGTGCCAATATTTGATGAGCCTATCCTTATCCATTTCTTTTTTAAAGATCTGTCTGAATAGAAAGTCCACATTCCTCTGCATCTTTGGCCAGTGAAGGTCGAAGATCTTCTCATCTTTAAGGGTAAGCATTGGGACCCTTTTATTATTAGGGATTTCTTTAAGCTTTGCAATTTCCATTTGCATAGATAGTTCTGCAAATGACACAATGAGCTGGTTGTTAATGCTATGCACCATGTTCTCCAGCCCTCCCAAAATATCATCATCAAAGATTAACTTTGTTGCCTCTATTACCTCTTCTTTTTTGAAACTAGTGAAGGTAGCTAGGGCTAAAAAGATACCAACTATATTACCATTGGTTTGGTATGTGAAGGCATTATCAAAGTATTCTTCCCCCATACACTTTTCAAGTGCTCTTCTTGCTTCCTCTGGTATAGGCTTGAGAATTTTTTTCCACCTTTCGGGTTTAATGGCGCCTCTAAATGCCATGGCCCGATTGTTGCTAAGATGGAATGTAATAAGCCTTGACTCCATTCTGCAGAGAGATAATTGTACCCAAAGGATTTCTTTGTATCTATTTAATAATTCGAAGTGACTAACTCAAAACATAAATAAGGGACGCCAATATCTTTACCCAAAAGAAACCTTGTCCTACGTCAGTCCCAAAGCTCAATTTGGCTTGACTTAATGAATCATAATTACCATAGTACTAACATGTGGGTTTAATTTAGAAAAAAATGCAACATTTCTAATTTCATTAATCCCCAATCATGCCAACTGCATCGATCGAAATCACAAGGAGAGGTGGCTTGTGGAATTGTTCCCGTGATACTTATAGCAAGGATTCATAAATGATACGGTTGATGGGACATGTTTCCTATATGTTAAAGTTAATTTGACATTTCATGAGCATGAATAATTTTAATTAATGTATTTATCGCTACTATAAAAATGTCTATAATATTAACGTCTGTTTGCTTGGGATTGACAAAGAATCCCTACTTCAAAGTATACACGAGAGGGGTGAAAAACTAAGGGTAAAGATATGTACATACCTACATACCTAACTACATTCCCACATATACACATATATACATACATATGGACAATTTACCTATGCACATATCTACATACATATATACCTACATGTTAATGTACCTAGGTATATACATGTATACATATATTTATAGCAATATTAGGGGTCTTACTTGGGTTATCGTAGATTAAAGAAGGGGAAAGGTTGAAACTCTGTTAGGTGAAGTCCACCATAGAAGCTTCAAAGTGAGGTTTAAATTAAAGATCTTAGACAAGGAGGGATTTTTTAAACTAGACTTATTTGTTATGTTATATCGAAAGCTCTTTAATTTAAACTCTAGATAGGTTATTTACTACGCTATAAGCCGCCATATGAGTTATATAATTTGAGGATACTGAAATGTTGATGTTGGCACCTTTGGAGGGATGGACATGTCATCCGCTCCAAGATTAGCTAATTTATTTGCCCTTAAATTGCCTTCCCTATAAATATGATTAATTATGATTTTGGAGAACTCTTTACTTGTCTTAATGACTTCAGTGAGAAGAGCATTTAGTCTCTAGTTAGGGTTAGAGCCTGTCCTAAGGGAGTTGATAATTATGGCTGAATCCCCTTCAATTTCTAGATTTTTTTATCTCTAGATCCTTACATATTTTAGTCCTACTGAGAGTGCGAGTAGTTCCGCCCTATTATTGGTTTCATGACCAATAGGAGAAGCATGCCCTGCTATTTCTCTACCTTTACTATTATGAATACACCCACCAATGCTAGCAACACCTGGGTTGTCCCTTGATGCACCATCAAAGTTCAATTTGAACCATCCATGGCATGGCGGTGTCCATATGCACTCCGCCCTTCTAGATTTTGATAAATTTTCTTCTGGACCATAGAAGGTTGGGAGGATGAGGCCAACCCATTGTAGCCTTTGATGCATCGCAATCCAAGTGCAAATTCCAACTTTAGGCAGACAAAATTAATTCCAGCAAAGGTTTATAGGTATGTTAGTCTTTGGTCTGATTTGTTTGCTTCTGATTATTTGATATCCATCCCTAGAGTTATATTCCCCATTTTTAGCTCCATCCCAAACAAGGGTGTCATTATTACCATTGAAGACTACACATCTTTTGGTTAATGCCTCCGAAAGGAGACCAGCTTCCTCCCTAGGTAGGTTGTAGGCTGAAAAATCCTTCCATACCCAACTAGAGCCCTTAGGTGATCTTATAATATAGTCTTTGACAAAGGAGCCCAGCGAGGTTTCAAGAATGCTCTTAGATCGGGTGAATTGAGGTTTATCCAGAGCTTCAAACCCTCCCCAAGAATCCACCCAAAAGAGTGCATCTTCGCCTCTCCCTAAGTTCCAAGTCAGTTTACTAGAAATGATGTCATGACATTCTAACATAAAATTCCAAATGTGGGTTCCTTTACCTGAAGATGTTATTCGGGTTATTGTCTGTTAAATATTTAGATATTAGAATTTGAGCCCACTTAGCTTGTGGATTCTTATAAAGGCACAAAACTAGTTTGGCCCCTAAGGCTTTCTCTTGATCTCCAATATTTCTAATACCCGCTCCCCCTTCCTCTTTAGGGTAGCATACTTTGTCCCAGGCAATCAATGGGTATTTCTTTGCATCTCCCGTACCTTGCCAAAAGAAATTTCTTAAGTGTTTATTTAATTCTACTTTTTTGATAGCAGGAAGGTTGATACATGCTAATTGATAGATTGGCATAGAAGCTAGGACCGATTTAACCATTGTTTCTCTCCTAGCAGAAGAAAGTCATTTTCCCTTCCAGGAATTCATTTCCTTTTTGATTTTTTCTATTTTTGGGTTCCAAAGAGAGGTCGTTCTAGTCCCCTTATCTAAAGGTAATCCCAAATATTTACACGGGAGACTACCTAGGTTAAAGTTTAAAATGCTACAAATCTATTGCGACATCTTGTTTATAGTGTTGAAGAAAAATACTTCAGATTTTTTTTCATTGATTTCCTGCCTAGAAGCAGCAGTGTAAGAGTCTAGGATAGATTTGTAAGAAATAGCCTCATTTTCTTCACAGGCACCATAAAGCATGGTATCGTCCACAAATTGTTGATGGGTAGTAGGTTCCAGATTGCTAGAAATTGTGATGCCTTTGATATTGCCTTCTATTTGCTGAGATTTTATTTCTCTCCCCAAGGCTTCTGCCATGATGGTAAAGAGATATGGGGACATTGGATCCCCTTGTCTGATTCCTCTTGATATCTCAAAGAATCCTTCCGGAGTGCCATTTATCAAGACCGAGATCATAGGGGTTGATATGCATTTGTATATTAGGTTGATCCAGCTTTTAGCAAATCCAAAGGCTTCTAAGCATTTACACAGAAATCTCCAATCGACTTTATCATATGCTTTTCTAATATCCAATTTAATTAACATGCTAGGAGACTTATTGTTTTGGATCGAGTGAATAGCTTCTTGATCTATAATGACTCCATCATAACTTGATCGACTAGGGACAAAGCCAGTCTGTTCCTCGCTGATCAAGAGGGGTAAAATTTTTTGAAGCCTGGTTGTTAGGGTTTTAGAAAGTAGTTCATATAAGGTATTACAGAGTGCTATTGGTCTAAAATCATTTATACTTTCAGGTTTACCCCTTTTAGGGATAAGGGTTAAGAAGGTATTATTAACTTCTTTCATGATGTTACCTGAATTTCTGACCCCTTCCAGTGCCTCTGTAACTTCTTCTCCTATGAAATCGCAACATTTTTGAAAGAAGGCAACTGGGAAGCCATCAGGACCTGGCAATTTATCAAGGTTCATTCGCATTAAGGTATCCTTGACTTCGTTTATTGTAAATTTTCCTAATAAAATTTTGTTGTGTTGGGGTGTTACTACTCTTGGGATATGCTTCATCATCTTATTTTGTTCACATAAATTAGAGGATCCTATGTTATTTAATATCTCTTTAAAATAGTCTATTGTTTCATCCACTATATTCGAGGGTTGTTGGAGGTCTCTCCCATCATCTGTCTTTATCCTTGTGATTCTATTTGTTACTCTCCACTATTTAGTGCTATTATGAAAGAATTTAGTGTTCATGTCTCCTACCTCCAACCATGATTCTCTAGATTTATGTCTCCATAAGAACTCTTCTTTAGACACTATATCTTCATATTTAGATAGGAGGGATTTCTCTTCTAGGAATAAAGCCTCATCCATTCCAGAGCTAATAACCCATGTGTTTGCCTCCTTCAGTTTTTCTTCTACAATCAATTTATTTTAAAAAATGTTACCAAATTTCTCTGAATTCCATTCTAACAGATTTCTCTTAATAATTTTAAGTTTGCTAGCTACTATATACATTTTTGAGCCTGATACCTGGGCTTCCTCCCACCAGTGTTTAATAAGGTTAAGGATATTCTCATCTTGGAGCCACATCTATTCAAATTTGAAGGGGCAGTTCTTTGGCCTAGTCAGAAACAATATGTAACTAGATAGGGTAGTGGTCTGAACCAGAAATGGGAAGTATTTTGGCATTAAAGGTTGCATTAACATCAGCCAGACTCCCGTAGATATAGAATCTATCCAGCTTGTCTACAATATTGCAAAAAAATTTCCTTCTATTATTCCATGTGAAGGCATTATCTTCCGTATGTATTTCTAGTAGAGAGTTTCTAGAGACCCAGTCATTAAGTAAATTCACAGATTGCGATAGTTTAATGATGCCCCCTCTCTTCTTGGAAAGCTTAGTAATAGTGTTAAAGTCCCCACCAATTAGGAAGATTTGATTTGGGTGAGAACCAAAGAAGGATTCAATCTCTGACCAGACTTGAAGTTTATCTTTTGTTTGTGTGGGACCATATACATTAATAAGGTTATAAACTAGGTTATTTCTAAAATTCCTTACCTGACCAGCCATCCAATTTTGATGTTTCTCTATAATGTTGAAGGAAATTGATCTAGGATCTCAGATAATGGCTAAACCCCCATAAGCCCCTATAGCTTGTGACTCTTCTAGATGTCTAAATCTTAGTTTCTTTTTGAAATTGAGTGCTTCCTCCCTACCCATCTTAGTTTCCTGTATTAATACTATTTCTGCCTTAGTACTATTGATGCAGCAGTGGAGGATCCGCTGCTTGTTAGGGGCATTAAGACCCCTAACATTCCATGAAAGGACAATCATATCTCCTTGGGAAGGCCCTGCCCCTTCCCAGCATTAAAGAGAGATGTGATTTTGACCTGACCTGAAGCTTCTTTATCTCTATTTCTAAGCTCTCCATTCAATTTCCTACCTCTCTTCTTTAAGGTTCATCCGCAATCAGGGTTCTCTTTACTCATCTGTGTAAAGGAAATACCATAAGACTTGGGGTTATCAGTTTCTTGGTTGTTAATTTCAACTAGAAGGTTAGTTGTAGCTTCATCATCCTCTAAGATTTGAATTTCCTCAATGCCCTTGATAAGAAGTGATCTTTGCAATAGCAATTCATCCTTATCACATATTTCATCTAAAAACATATTGATCAGCTCATCTGGGAGGGTGTCTCCAACATAATCAATAATAAGATTTAATTCTTCCTCTATTTGGGTGTCAGTCTCAAAAATAGACCCTTGTTCTCAATGGTTTAACAAGACAATTTTATTTAATCCATTAAGAATGACATTGGTAGAGGCCTTGAAGACAGGGAATACTGTCTGTGCCATGATTTCTTTATCAAAGGGGGTCACGCTACTGGGCATATTAGTCTGAGGGGAACCAATAAGGGCTTTGTTAGATGAATCCCTCGGGTTTTGCTTAGGACTAGAGGGGCATGCACAACTCAATTTATTAAGGTCAACAGATTCAGAAAAGGAAACATCAACAAAACTGTTAGGATCCCTCTCCAACCGACTCTTGGTGTTTTCTAAGATTTTACTAATAGTTAGGTTTTTACTATCATAATCTTCCTTGGATGGCTGGGTAGTAGAGATGTTAAAATAATAACAAAAATAAGGCGAGATGGGAAGTTGTTTAATTCAATGAGCAAGGAGAATGAAGATTTACCATGATTTAATTTGAATACTAGGAGCATGCACCAAAGATCCAAACAACAAGGAGACAAGATTTTGAAGGGGGAAAAGCATGAAAAAACCCTCGTGATATAGAGAATGGGAAAAAATGCCTAAGAATGAGAGAG
>MU227575.1:995484-1005801 GCA_018584345.1 Thuja plicata | reverse complement strand
GAATAACTAAATAAGAAATTATAATAAAAGGAATTATCCTCACACTTGTACAAGAAGACAAAATAGGTGTAGGGATTCCATAAGAATCTCCTACTTACATTAGTACAAGTAAAGATTAATTCTAACAAGAGAAGACCCTAATCTCCAGTGATTCTGAGCTCATCACGGAAATATATTTAATTTTTCCTTGGCTGCCTTCCTTGTTACAAGTCCTTTCTCCTAAAACCTTATCTTGAATCTCTTTCCTTAGATTATTACATCCCAGATAAAAATTATCCAGGGATTCATAAACTACCATACTATCATTCTCTACAGATTTATTAATTCCAGTTTCAGTTTGCAATTTAGGTTGTAGACTTAGGTGGGGGGGGAGGGGGGGGGCTGCTTAGTCTTATCAGAAACAGAAGGAATCTTGTAAGATATAACATGTTGGAGTTTAGAGGTTATTGGAGTGGTGGGAATGCTACAAGGAGTACCAGAGCTGAAAGTAAGTGGCTTTGGCTCCAGTGAGATGTTGTTGAGAGCCCCTGTTATGATAGCAGGGGTAGGTGTATTCAGGGTAGGATAAGATGATAAGTCTTTGAGTGGAGTATGGGGAAGCCGAGATGAAATTGTAAAACCACCTTTATCATTAAAAAAGGACACATTATGTTTGAGGGGTTTAATGAGAACATCAGATTCTAATTCATAACCAGTATATTTCCCCAAAAAGATCTCAACCGGTCCCGGATCCACTTCGAGGTCATCGAGATTTTTATGCAAGATGATTGGATTTATTCTATGGGTTAATGTTTTTCCCTTTATATCTATAGGTTTTAGAATTTTAGTAGTCAAGTTCATCCTTACAATGATCACTTTATCTACATCTAAAAGATCCTTATCTATGAAGCCTACAAATTTCCCGTAGAGATTTCTGATTTTCCTTACCAATTCATCATTTAAGAATTCTACAAGCATATTTTGTAGCATAACAAATCTTTCTACTTGGAAATTAGATAATTTACTAGGATCAAAAAGCGGAGACCAGTCTAAAATTGAAAAATCTATGCCTTTGAATCTAGGGCATCCTGTCCTTGGAAGTTTATTTTTAAGATCTAAGTTATTACAATCAATATAGATAAAGTTTTCTTGCAAGAGGACCATACTTACCTTATAATCTAGCTCTTTCTCTAACCATGGCACAATGGCATTTGATTAATATCCCACTCCATTCCACCTGCAAAAAATTCCAAAGGACGCGCACAATTCTTGTGTTTTTTCAATCAAACCATCAGTTATTTTTAAAGAGAAAGATTCAACATGTTCAGATAAGGCATTAGTTATGCTTCTTCGGTGGGGAGGGGTGTAGGTTGCTTTTGTGGAATACCCTAAAATCATCACTGGAGATCCAGCTATGTTCCTACGATGCGACAGGGAGTATGGGGTAACTGCAGAAGGTAAGGACTTGTCGATCTTAGGTACATGTTCTGAAGCCTTAGGGGACGGGGGTTGCGAGGCTTTGGTGGTAACTCTATGACCAATGGGGGTAGCAGACCGATGGTGAGGAGGGGAAAATAAGGGAGAGACCGGATTTCGGGTGGAATCCATCGAGCGAAGATTGGAAAACCTGTTACTTGTGGGTAATGTAAAAGTCAGTTTGCGATGAAGGACTTCCTATCGAGTTGGACCAGAGCGGAAGCGACATGCTTGCTTAGCATTTTGCAGGTGAGAAGGAATCCATAGGTTTGACAGATCCTTGATGCTACTCTCCCGAGGAAGAGCCCTAGGGAAAACCCTAGGGGAAGAGAATATCGATCCCATAAGGGCTTCTTGAGATTTGAACAAACAGTCTGTGCCAATGACGGAATCCACCATTGTAGAGGGGAGAAATTTAGCCGCCGCATATTTGGTTAGTGAAAACATTCGCATTTATTGATCCGATACATCCACTGAAAAAATCTTCAGTCGCGAAAAGGCAGAGCCTTTTTTTTTTTTAAATTTTAGTTTTTCTACTTTATGAATATAATATCATTATTAAAATAATATACTTTTAATTTTTTTTAATAAATTTATAATTTTATCATAATTGAGAATATATCATTATTTAT
This sequence comes from Thuja plicata, assembly GCA_018584345.1. Lineage (NCBI taxonomy): Eukaryota > Viridiplantae > Streptophyta > Pinopsida > Cupressales > Cupressaceae > Thuja > Thuja plicata. The sequence continues at coordinate 1,003,714 of MU227575.1, read as the reverse complement.
ATAATTAGTAATTATACGTCTATTTAAAAAAATAAAAATATACAACTTTAAAGTTTTTTATTTACTTATCTTATGTGATTCTAAATAAACAACAAACATTGACATTACAAAGATAAGTTCTTACCACTACATTTCACTTGATTTAATTATGTGATTCTAAATATACAACAAATATTTTTATTAGCATATTACAAAGACAAATACTTGTCACCATGTGACACATTATAATATAGATTTATATGTAATACTTTTTGATTTCAAATTTATAGATTTATATGTAATACTTTTTAATTTCAAATTTACTTCCATCATTGATAGGATTTCAAGGCATTACAAATTTGAATGAAGAGGAGAAGAATTTTATGCGCTTGACCATTTCTTAATCATTTTATCAAAAGTATTATTAAATTCTTTAAATTTGGGAATCAAAGTGAATGACTAATGGACTATAAGGAACATGTATGTGATGTAAACTCAAAATGAATTTTTTAAACTGCTGCATACATAACAAATCCCACAATTGATAAGTAGGAGGATTTTCCACAACAAGTCAAATTGTGATATTCTATCAGGATTCAACTGTGTATTTTTTGAGTCAAACTCATTGACCCATATTTCATGGGTAGCGGTTCATAAGAGTTCATGTCTCATGAGAATGAATGGAACACTTAGCATTCACTGCATCTAGGTGACACTCACAAAAGGGAAACATTGGGCCTTCCTCGGAGGTCACCCATCCCAATACTACCCAAACTCAAGGGGCTCTATAATCAATGGTTCATAAGGCACACCACTTGCTGAAGGTTTTACCAATAGGGTAGCAAGCTAAGTGTGCTTAACCTAGGAGGAGATTCCATGGTTAAGTGTGCTTGAGTTGTAGTACTAGGATGGATGACCTCCCACAAAGCCCTTATGCTTTGCCTTTGTGAGAATCACCTAGATGCAATGAGTGTTAAAGTGTTCCATTTATTATCGTGAGACATGAGTTCTTGTTTGCCACTACTCGTGAAATATAGGTCAATGAGTTTGACATGAAAACTATAGAGTTGAATCTTAATAGCAATATCACAAACATCCCAAAAATTTCATCGTAATTGTCCAAAAACTAAAACAATAGCTATAAGCACTTATATCATATGTATAAATAGCAAAAAAAACAAAAAAAAAGGTCAAAATCTAATTACCATTTTTGATAATTGCTTAAGAACTTACCCATTTGTTTCGCGGAATTGAGCAGGAATTGGCATTTCCAAATTCCAAAATTGTTCAATTCAGTGTTTGTTGATGACATGTAACTGATTGAATGTTTGATAATGTTAAGTTAAAGATGATGCAAAACATTCAATCAGTTAATGGTTTGTATTGTCATTGATGTCAACTTGATATCATCTGTATGGTCATGTACATAATGCCATAGACTTCAGAGAATCAATGAAACAAAGATTATGCTTTCAAAAATGCATAAAAGTCAAGTATTCACTAAGTGACAGATAACACCGACAGAGTGCACACCATCGATAAAGGCAAAGAAAAAGTCACAGTGATACCCAAAAAGCAGAAGACAGAGTTGCCCAACGAAGAAAAATCACAAGATGCCCGACGAGCTGAAAACAGAGTTGCCCGATGAGAAAAATCCAATGATGCCCGACGAGCTGAAAACAGAGTTGCCCGATGAGAAAAATCCAATGATGCCCGATGGATGGAAATCCCAAAGTTGACTGCAGTTACACCGACGGAACTGGCAGTTGTCACCGATGACTAACTACATAATTGACCGACAGAATAGAGAGTTCAAAAAATGACAAAATATCTAGCTGGCAGAGCTTAAGGATAGACTTAACTGGTTGTTTTATTTGTTTTATTTGCCCAGAGTTAAGCAATTGATTTAAAGGTAATTTATACAGTTGGCAAGAAGATAACTATGAGATAAATCAGGAGTTAAAGCCGTAAATCAGATTAGCTGGATTGTTTTTCATGCCAAGAATCAAGAATCAAGAATCAAGAATAAAGGAATATCATGTCTATATAAGAGACAAGCATAATTCATTTCTGTAATCACAAGCAATCACATACATGGAAGGGGAGTGAATAGAAAGAGGATGCTGAAGAGAAAATGATGAAAGATAACTTCATACAGTCCTGATCAATCGAGTTGAAGAAGAGCTAAAGAATTTTGCAGACATCGACGAACAGTGAAGCACAACATCACAAAGAAGAAAGTGTGGAGCATAAAGAGATGAATTGATACACTGATCAGAGAGGTATTGTACTTAAATAGATCTGAAAATCTGTAATTCAAGTTGCATTATAAATAGGTCATAGTGTTTCAGTTTCACCATTGAAGCATCAAGTCTCTTAACAAAGTAGGACTTAACCGTCTTCTATAATTGAGGTATATCCTAACAGATTGCCAAAAAGTTTATCATGAAGATAGCATTGAGTGCCCGATACTGACACACAGTCTAAGAAGGAGGCTGATGCAGTTAGGTAGCACCAAATATGTCAGATACCTATTGTTCCCATAGAGGTTGATCAATATTGGTAGCATATACATGCCAGATATCAAGTGATAGACTCATATTAAAATCCTCTGACAAGGTCAGACCTAACAGTGTGTTTGTAACCTTTAACAGGGTTGGCTCCTAACAGGGCTCACTTTAGAAGAGTGAAAATTTGGGGTACCGATCCCAGTGGTTTTTCTCTTAACAGGGTTTCAACATTAAAATCCATGTGTTATGTGTGTATGGTTTATTACTTTATTGTTTTATATTTCACATATGCATTTCTAGGTTGATTGGTATACTCTACATATTTACTGAGTATCGGTAAATAAGTTTGACTGCTTATCAGTTATCAAGGAGAATAAGGACAGACAAGGTAAACCGATAGATAGTCAATTATTATAAGTATTTTATGGCATGTATCTTGTAGGGACTTAATAATATAAGGTGTATTGATTGGTGGTTAAAGATTAAAGAATAATTTTTTGAGGTCACTGATTCATCCCCCCTCTTAGTTATTACTAACAATTGGTATTATGTGCTTAGAAGGAAGGTTTCAAGACCTAAGTAAAGATCACAAGATGAACAGACAAGATGTGCCCAAGTTGAACAAAGACAACTTTGCTTCATGAAAAAGCAGGATAAGACTCCACTTATCAAGTATTGGTAATGATGTTACTCAATACTTAGATACTGAATATGTGTTGCCTACAGGACCATTGATAGTAGATCAATTGAGAGAGAAGCATGAGCATAACTGCATGGTTATAGATCTTTCTTACTCACTCTTTGATGCTGAATTTGAAGATGTCAAGGATTGCAAAACTGCAAAGAAAATGTGGGACAAACTGAAGCTTGTACATGGAGGTGATACAAATGTTCTGAGAGTCAAGGCAAAAAGCCTTAGAGGAAAGTTTGATGATCTCAGAATGAAAGAAGGAGAAAACATCACACAGTACAACACGAGAATAAAAGAAGTAGTCAATGCTATACGAGGTGTTGGAGATACACTTGAAGAGGAAATAGTGGTAAGCAAAATCTTAACAACCTTATTGCATGTATATGCTATTAGAGTTTCTGCTATTCAAGAAATGAGAGAAGGACATCACCCAAATCTTCTAGAGGGAAGCTGTCAGCACTGTTGTTTATACACTTAACAGAGTACAATTGAAGAAGGACACAAAGAAGACACCTTATGAGCTATGGTATGGTAAAACACCCAATGTAAGTTACTTCAAAATATTCGGTAGTCAATGTTATGTCTTAAAAGATGATAGAAATGGAAAGCTTGACACCAAAAGTGATGAAGGTATTTTTCTGGGGTATTCTACTAAGAACAAAGCTTTTAAATGTCTAATCAAGGCTTCTAACAAAATAGTTGAAAGTGCAAATGTAAAGATTGATGAATTTGTAGAAAAGAATGAGCTGGAAAGCACAAAATAACCAGAACACTACAACAAGTTTGTATATTGTGAAGAACCCATATACCTACCAGAGCAACAATGCTTAATTCCAGAACAACAAAATGTTGCAACCGACGGTTAGAATGTAGTTACCAAAGGTCAAGATAATGATCAAGATAATGTGCAAGGTAATGAAGATCAAGCTGATACACAAAGAGTTGTACCTGTACTTGCAAGATATGTAAGAAGGAACCATATAGAGAACCAGATCATAGGAGATAAGAAAGCTAGTACAAGAACAAGAAGTAAGTCTTTAAACTCAAATTGCTTAATTTGTGAGTTTGAGCCAAAATCTATCAATGTTGCACTTGATAATGAAGAATGGATAAGTGCTATGAATGATGAGATTGAACAGATTGAGAAGAACAAAACACGGTCACTTATGCCAAGACCAGACGACAATAATGTCATCGGTACTAAATAGATATTCAGAAATAAGCTGAATGAGAATGGAGAAGTCACAAGGAACAAAGCAAGACTAGTATGCAAGGGGTATGCACAAGAGGAAGGTATAAACTATGGAGAAACCTTTGCACCCATTTCTAGGCTAGAAGGAGTAAGAATATTACTTGCTTATGCTGCATACAAAGGATTCAAAGTATATCAAATGGATGTCAAATCAGCATTCCTAAATGGAATACTTGAAGAAAAGGTATACATTGAACAACCAGAAGGGTTTTTAGATCCAGACAAGAGGAACATGGTATGTAGACTTCACAAAGCCTTGTATGGATTAAAACAAGCTCCCAAAGCCTGGTATGAATGACTTCATTCCTATCTAATAAGTATTGGATTCATAAGGACTAGTGATAACAGTAATCTTTATTTGAAAGAAGATACTGATGCTAACACTTTGATTGCTGAAATATTTGTTGATGACATCATATTTGGAGGCAATGATATGTTATGCAAGTCATTTGCTGATGAGATGAGTAAAGAGTTTGAGATGTCTATGTTTGGAGAGATCAAGTTCTTTCTTGGTCTACAGATCATTCAACAAAGTGAAGGTATTTTCATTACACAGTCCAAATATATCAAAGAGGTCCTGAAAATATTCAAGATGGAAGATTACAAACCTGTTGGAACACCGATGGCTACTGGATGCAAATTAACAAAAGAAGACAAGTCAACAGAGGTAAATCAGACTTTGTATAGATCAATGATAGGAAAACTCATGTATGTTGTACACACTAGACCAGATATTGCACATGTTGTAGGAATTGTTGCTAGATTTTCTGCTAACCCCAGTGAATCACATTTGACTACTGTGAAAAGACTCTTAAGATATCTGAAGAATACTAAGGAATTTGGCTTATGGTATATAAGATAATTCAAATTTGAACTAAAAGGGTTTACCAATGCTGATTGGGCTGGAAATCTTGATGACCGAAAGAGCACAACTGGAGGAGCATTCTTCATGGGTAATAGACTTGTCATATGGATTAACAAAAAACAAGGATGCATCTCTCAATCTACTACAGAAGAAGAATATGTTGTTGCTGCAAACTACTCAAATATTGCATGGATCAAACAGTTGCTGGAAGGTATGCATATGAAGATCTCAAAACTAGTAATTATCTATTGTGATAACACCAGTGCAATAAATATTTCTAAGAATCCAATCATACATGCAAATACTAAACACATTGCAATCAAGTATCATTATTTAAGAGAACAAGTTCAAGAAAAAGAGGTGATACTTGAGTATGTGCAATCAAAAGAACAATTGGCTGATATCTTCACCAAGCCACTACCCAAGGATACATTTGAGTACCTGAGAAAGAGACTAGGGGTCAAACCCTTGTCTACCAGTCAGTAAAAGACTGAAGGCTGCATCAACCTATATATTATCAGAATATCATTCATATTGATGCAAGCAAAAAGATGAACTTCAAAACTACATCTATATACAGAAAGGTATATATCAAAACCAAGCACCAGAGCATATTATTGTATTGCTGATGGATAAGGGAAATTCAAGAAATATATTATGGATAAAAGAAAACAATTGTTTGACATGAATGTCAAATATTTGTTTGGCATTGCTATCAAAGTGAGAGAATGTATCCATATTATCACAAGAAACTATTTATTATCATATTACTCCAAACAGGGAGAGATCATATCCATAGGAAGAGAATTTGTATGAAGAAATCATATACAAAGGAAAAGTTGCTGACAAGAGATAAGAGAAATCAAAGAAGAAGAATAGTCAAAAGAGAGAAATTGACACAAGAAGAGAACACAACACATCAATACAAGAAACACAGAGAGCTGCAAGAATCAAATCTAAGCTAACACATAGCTTACCAACGCTCAGACTTTTTTATCGATTATCAAAACAAACTGTTTGGTAATTTGATGAATCTCAACAAACATATTTCATATTGTATTAAAAATAGTATATTGTGATAATATAGTATGTTGTCATCAATGCCAAAGGGAGAAATTGATGACATGTAACTAATTGAATGTTTGATAATGTTAAGCTGAAGATGATGCAAGACATTAAATTAGTTAATAGTTTGTATTGTCATTGATGTCAACTTGATATGATCTATACGGTCATGTACATAATGCCATAGACTTCATAGAATCAATGGAACAAAGATTATGCTTTCAGCAATGCATAAAAGTTAAGTATTCACTAAGTGACAGATAATACCAATAGAGTGCACACCATCGGTAAAGGCAAAAAAAAAGTCACAGTGATATCCGACGAGCAGAAGACAGAGTTGCCCGACAAAGTAAAATCACAGGATGCCTGACGAGCTGAAAACAGAGTTGCCTGATGAGCAAAATCCAATGATGCCCGACGAACGGAGATTCCAAAGTTGACTGGAGTTACATCGACGGAACTGGTAGTTTTCATCGATGACTAACTATAGAATTGACTGACAGAACAGAGAGTTCAGAAAATGATAAAATATCTAGCTGGCAGAGCTTAAAGATAGAGTTAACTGGTTGTTTTATTTATTTTATTCACCCAGAGTTAAGTAATTAATTTAAAGATGATTTATACAGTTGGCAAGAAGATAACTATAAGATAAATCAGGAGTTAAAGCCGTATATCAGATTGGCTGGATTATTTTTCACACCAAGAATCAAGAATAAAGGAATATCATGTCTATATAACAGACAAGCATAATTTATTTTCATAATCACAAGCAATCACATACACGGAAGGGGAGTGAATAGAAAGAGGATACTCAAGAGAAACTGATGAAGGATAACTTCATACAGTCCTGATCAATCAAGCTGAAGGAGAGCTAAAGAATTCTGTGGACACCGACGAACAATGAAGCACAACATCACAGAGAAGAAAGTGTGGAGCACAAAGAGATGAATTGATACATTAATTAGAGAGGTATTGTACTTAAATATATTTGAAAATATGCAATTCAAGTTGCATTAGAAACAGGTCATAGTGTTTCAGTTTAATTATTGAAGCATCAAGTCTCTTAACAGAGCAGGACTTAACCGTCTTCTATAATTGAGGTATATCCTAATAGATTGCCAAAAAGTTTATCATGAAGATAGCATTGAGTGCCCGATACCGACACATAGTCTAAGAAGGAGGTTGATGCAATTAGGTAGCACCAGATATGCCAGATACCTATTGTTCCCATAGAGGTTGATCAATATTGGTAGCATATACATGCCAGATATCAAGTGATAGACTCATATTAAAATCCTCTAACAAGGTCACACCTAACAGTGTGTTTGTAACCCTTAACGGGGTTGGCTCCTAATAGGGCTCACTTTAGAAGAGTGAAAATTTGGGGTACCGGTCCCAGTGGTTTTTCCCTTAACAGGGTTTCCACGTTAAAATCCATGTGTTATGCATGTATGGTTTATTACTTTATTGTTTTACATTTCACATATGCATTTCTGGATTGATTGGTATACTCTGCATATTTACTAAGTATCGGTAAATAAGTTTTACTACTTATCGGTTATCAAGAAAAATAAGGACAAACAAGGTAAACTGATAGACAGTCAATTATTATAAGTATTTCATGGCATGCATCTTGTAGGGACTTAATAATCTGAGGTGTATTGATTGGTGGTTAAAGATTAAAGGATAAAATTTTGAGGGCATTGATTCACCCCCCCCTCTCAGTTATTACTAACATTTATTTCCAAAATAAAAAATTGGAATAGGTTTATGCGAATTCTAATTTTGGGCCATTTTGAGCATTCCACAATTCCACCTCAGACCCTGGAATTGGAATTGAAAAGTGGAATTGGAATTGAGAGTATTAT